>JAMWET010002260.1:0-15000 GCA_024036415.1 Prochilodus magdalenae | reverse complement strand
CAGAGTGAGTGAGAGAGGGTTTGGTGTGAGGTGTGTACAGAGTGAGTGAGAGAGGGTTTGGTGTGAGGTGTGTACAGAGTGAGGGAGAGAGGGTTTGGTGTGAGGTGTGTACAGAGTGAGTGAGAGAGGGTTTGGTGTGAGGTGTGTACAGAGTGAGGGAGAGAGGGTTTGGTGTGAGGTGTGTACAGAGTGAGGGAGAGAGGGTTTGGTGTGAGGTGTGTACAGAGTGAGTGAGAGAGGGTTTGGTGTGAGGTGTGTACAGAGTGAGTGAGAGAGGGTTTGTGTGAAGGGTGTGTACAGAGTGAGTGAGAGAGGGTTTGGTGTGAGGTGTTGTGTAGTGAGTGGTTTTCGGTTTTTGGTGTGGGTTGTGTGAGAGTGATGAGAGCGGGTTTGGTGTGAGGTGTGTACAGAGTGAGTGAGAGAGGGTTTTGGTGTGTCAGGTGGTACTACAGAGTGAGTGAGAGAGGGTTTGGGTGTGAGGTGTGTGGTACAGAGTGAGTGAGAGAGGGTTTTAGTTGTGAGGTGTGTACAGAGTGAGAGGAGAGAGGGTTTGGTGTGAGGTGTGTACAGAGTGAGGGAGAGAGGGTTTGGTGTGAGGTGTGTACAAAGTGAGTGAGAGAGGGTTTTGGTGTGAGTCTGTGTACAGAGTGAATGGTTACTTCCTTTCAGTGTGTCCTCATGTTTACAGAGTGAGTGAGAGAGGGTTTGGTGTGAGGTGTGTACAGAGTGTGTGAGAGAGGGTTTTGTGTGTGGTGTGTACAGAGTGAGTGAGAGAGGGTTTGGTGTGAGGTGTGTACAGAGTGAGTGAGAGAGGGTTTGGTGTGAGGTGTGTACAGAGAGTGAGTGAGAGAGGTTTGGTTCCTGTGAGGTGTGTACAGAGTGAGTGAGATAGGGTTTGGTGTGAGGTGTGTACAGAGTGAGTGAGTGAGAGGGTTTGGTGTGAGGTGTGTACAGAGTGAGTTGAGAGGGTTTGGGTGTGAGGTGTTCCTACAGAGTGGAGTTTCCTGAGAGAGGGTTTGGTGTTGAGGTGTGTACAGAGTGAGTGAGTTGATTTGAGTCTTGGTTCCTCTGAGAGGGTTCTGTGTGTGTTTATACAGAGTGAGTGAGAGAGGGTTTGGTGTGAGGTTGTGTACAGAGTGAGGGAGAGAGGGTTTGGTGTGAGGGTTGTACAGAGTGAGGGAGAGAGGGTTTCTGTGAGGTTGTCTACAGAGGAGGGAGATGGTTCTTCCTGAGGTTGTACAGGGAGAGTGAGAGATGGTTTGGTGTGAGGGTGTGTACAGAGTGAGTGAGAGAGTTGGTTTGGTGTGAAGGTTGTTACAGAGTGAGTGAGAGAGGTTTTGGTGTGAGGTCTGTTCCTCACAGTGAGTTCCCTCCTTTCATGTTTGTAGGAGTGAGTTTTGATTGTGAGTCTGTGTACAGAGTGAGGAGAGAGGGTTTGGTGTGAGGTGTGTACAGAGTGAGGGAGAGAGGGTTTGGTGTGAGGTGTGTACAGTGGAGTGAGTTCTGAGAGAGGGTTTTGGTGATTGAGTCTGAGAGGTTTGTGTACGGTGTCCTCTGTATATAAATGGAGAGGGTTTGGTGTGAGGTGTGTATAAAGAGTGTTATGTAAAGAGAGGGTTTGGTGTGAGGTGTGTACAGAGTGAGGGAGAGAGGGTTTGGTGTGAGGTGTGTACAGAGTGAGGGAGAGAGTGAGTTTCTGATTTGAGTCTTGGTTCCTCTGAGTGGTTCCTCCTCTGAGGAAGTTTAATCTGCTTCTTTACAGTTTCTGATGGAAGGATTGTGGTCTGAACCGAGGTGGCAGATAAACGGTGAAGCGTAAAGCGCGTTTGTTTATTTGGTTCTTATTTAACAGCTGTTTAATTGAATGCGGCGGAAGCTGTAAACCTTCCCCAGTGGGATTCACTTAGCGTGATCAGATGGGGGAACCGGCTCTAGATTAAATCAGATGGAGAGTAAAGTGATGAAAGGCCTCACTGAGGAAATACCTACAGGAGATTTCATGGGCTGGACTATTGGACTTCAGTGATGACGCTATAACCATCTTCCTCATGTGTATAGGGAGTCTTGGTTCCTCTCAGTGGTTCCGCTTCATCTTCTTAGTCAGTATGTCCTTTTTAGCCCTTGTTCCTCTCAGTGGTTCTACTTTATTCTTTTAGTGAGTATGTCCTTTTGAGTCTTGGTTCCTCTCAGTGGTTCCACTTTATCTTCTTAGTCAGTATGTTCTTTTTAGCCCTGGTTCCTCTCAGTGGTTCTACTTCAACATCTTAGTGAGTATGTCCTATTGAGTCTTGGTTCCTCTCAGTGGTTCTACTTCAACATCTTAGTGAGTATGTCCTATTGAGTCTTGGTTCCTCTCAGTGGTTCTACTTCAACATCTTAGTGAGTATGTCCTATTGAGTCTTGGTTCCTCTCAGTGGTTCTACTTCAACATCTTAGTGAGTATGTCCTATTGAGTCTTGGTTCCTCTCAGTGGTTCTACTTCAACCTCTTAGTGATTTTTTTCCCCTTTTGAGTCTTGGTTCCTCTCAAGGGTTCCGCTTTATCTTCTTAGTCAGTATGTCCTTTTTAGCCCTGGTTCCTCTCAGTGGTTCTACTTCAACATCTTAGTGAGTATGTCCCTTTGAGTCTTGGTTCCTCTCAGTGGTTCTACTTCAACCTCTTAGTGATTTTTTTCCCCTTTTGAGTCTTGGTTCCTCTCAAGGGTTCCGCTTTATCTTCTTAGTCAGTATGTCCTTTTTAGCCCTGGTTCCTCTCAGTGGTTCTACTTCAACATCTTAGTGAGTATGTCCCTTTGAGTCCTGGTGCCTCTCAGTGGGTCTTCTTCATCCTCTTAGTGAGTATGTCCTTTTGAGTCTTGGTTCCTCTCGCTGGTTCTTCTTCCCCCTTTTAGTGAGTACTCTACTGTAGAGGCTGACTGGACTTCAGTGAGGACGATATGAGCTTGATGTCCTCCAGTCGCTGATCATGTGATTATGACACTCAGGCCATGGAACCCTTGGAGATGACGACAGGTGAGGAGCCTGGTTATTTCAGGGTCGATAACTCCGGTTCCCCGAAGGCCATCAAAGCCTGTGGAGATGTTTGTTACAAAGCCGTCTCCAGTCCTGTGGGTTCATTCATGATGTCACTACAGACTAGACAGAGCGTCTAGTACACGCTATGTTAAGCAGGCAGGACAAAAGAGAGAAAGAGGAAGACTGAAAGTGAAGAAGTTGTTAAACTAATGCATGAAGCTGTAACATCAGCACATCCAAGCGCTCCGGTTTCCATGGCGTGTTTACAGTGTGCTGTATTCAGAGCGTTCATTATGGACATGATCTACAAGACATCATGTCCACGGAAGTGTCCTCAGAAAGCCTGAAGACTCACGGCTGAAAACTTACTTTACAAAGTCAAAGCTGAAAAGATCTCCATCCTTCAGAAGTCGGGTGTAGCGTATAGCCCTTTCTCCAGCAGTCTCGCAGCAGGACGTTCTTTGTTAAGGTTTCTATACCTCCGTGTTTCAGATGGGTAGCTCCCCCAGAGTTATCTCCTAACCCGGACTCCGGTAGTCCGAGATGACCTGTTGTTAAAGAATAAGGGAATGAGGATTAAAGAAGAGCACTGGGAATAATAACATCTCAGCCAGTATAGCAGATGTTTAGGTGCCCACTCCAGTTTCTTCTTCGATCAGCATCTCCACATGTACAGCAGGTTCTCAGTGAGGAACCGAAGGTTGGGTTCTAGCTTTACTGGCGGATACAGTGAGTGTCTGGTTCATAAGAACAAGGTCCAGCAGCAAACACACAGGACAACACAGCTACAGACTGGCAGAGGGCCAAACCCACTCTTTACTGACCGTGATGAGCTCCACCTCATTCCAATGTCCCACCGTAAGATGACCTTGAGTGACCTACAGAGAGACTGGCGAGCGGTGGCGGGGGTGAAACACACAGCGAGCATGGTTCTAAAAACAGGCTTCTGGAGGTCATTAGTGATTTTCTAAATACACAGATCTAATACAATATCTGATCTGGAGTTTGGGAGACATGGTTCCAGTAGTGTAGAGAATCAAACAGAACCAGCACAAACCCAGAACCTGCACACCTAGAGACACTGATCAGCTATAGATGGGCCTTACATTGTCCCAGAGCTTTATTCTGTAGCTCAAACATTCCAGTTTAGAAAGGGCAGGATCCCAGTGCTTGAGGGATTACGAGTCCACACTCGTAAAGAACTCAGTCTGTTAAAATGATGGGTGACCCGTTTACATTTAGACAAGGTTCGTCCTGTTACAGGTGTTGGGAGTCTTGCCCAAGGACTCTTATAGGTATAGCACAGCATCGCCACCCAGACCGCCCAAAGGAAGAGAAGTAAACTGAAGTTAATGATGTAAGTGTACTTAGTATACTGTACCTCCCTGTACTCCTGATTACTCCACTGAGCGTGTGATACTTTCATATACTAACCCTGTACTTAGTATACTACAGTGCCAGTGCTTAGTGCCATTAAACGTACTTAAATAGACCTAACTGTACTTAACTTTACTATTTCGAGCACCTCCTAGTTTCACTTGGAGATACTTAAGTAGATATTAAAGTACATTTTTAGTACATTAAAATATACTGATATAAATACTTAGTCTGCTTCTATTAAGTACCCTGAAGTACTACTGAGGCAGGTGGTATTTGTAATTATTAAACTTATTTTCACTCATTCATACGTCTTCAGTGTGGCCGAGCATCTTAAGCGATGAAAATGAAAATGGAAGTCTAGTCTGGAAAACCAAACTAAAAGTAAGACCACCCAGATCAAACTGACCATAGACTGAAACATGACATACGGTAAAGGAATTAAGAGGACAGGACTAATAATTACAACTGCATCAAAAGCCTGCTGCAGGATAATTAGGCTAATTACAATTAAAACAGAAAAATCAAAGGAAAAAAATAAAATAAAAAAGGTACAATTAATATTGGTTAAAATAAAAATAATAATAATTAAAAATAACAAAATGACATTTAAAATACAGATTTTATGAATGGTTATAAATAAACAGGTAAATAATGGATGTGGCCAAAGACCATAGTGTGGAGGAAGTAGCTGAATCTGCAGGTGTGTGGAAGCGTACGGTCATACGGGTCTACCAGCAGTGGATACAATCCCAGTCTACAGGGAATTCTCATTGGAATCGTACCAGGGAAGGCCTCCACCACATCTCAGTCGCAATTCTTTGATGTAGCAGTGTCTGAACACTGATGTGGCTACATCCAACAACTTGCCCGATCCAGTCCCAGCTGTTACTGGTGCTGGTGGAGGGGTTACAGGCTCGTATGTACGGTTCAGTCTGAACACAGTGTCTTTTCTGCATGTCTCTATATGTAATGACGTCCCTATGAAGGTACAGAGAGAGAGAAAGAGAGAGAGAGGGAGAGAGAGAGGGAGAAAGAGAGGGAGCAAGGGAGAGAGAGAGAGAGGAAGGGAGAGAGAGAGAAAGAGGGAGAGAGAGAGGGAGCAAGGGAGAGAGAGAGAGAGAAAGATGGGGAGGGAGAGAGAGAGAGAGAGAGAGAGAGAGCGAGGGAGAGAGAGAGAGACGGAGAGAGAGAGAGAGAGGGAGAGAGGGAGAGGGAGAGGGAGAGAGAGAGAGAGAGAGAGAGAGAGAGAGAGAGAGAGAGAGAGAGAGAGAGAGGGAGAGAGAGAGAGCAAGAGAGAGAGAAAGATAGGGAGGGAGAGAGAGAGGGAGAGAGAGAGAGGGAGAGAGAGAGAGGGAGAGAGGGAGAGGGAGGGTGAGAGAGAGAGAGAGGAGATCAGATGGAAAGGAGAGTATTCCGATATATTGATGGTTCGGATCCGGCTCCAGGCAGACGATGAGGCTGCATTGATCGGTCTGAGCCGATCCTCCTGCTCCACGCCGCTGTGTTAAAGTCTAATGGAGTCCAGCCTCTCTTCCCGAAGAGACCACCGGTACAGCCCCCTCAGTATCACTACACCAGCACAGCTCAGACACTGCAGGTGTGTAGGGAAGGAAGATAAAGGAGACCAGGATCAATAACTGATGATAAGTTTAGACTGATATGATCAATATTTATTGAGCTACACATACAGAAGTCTGTCTCTCAGTATGGCGTCGGGCCGCCGTGTTCGCTAACCCAACACGCCAGGGGTCTCGGTATGGAGCTGTAGAGGTTCCTAATGGAGTCCTGTGGTAATCCATCCCATGCAGCTTGAACATCCTCACACAGCTCCTGCAGATGGTGCGGTAGGGGTGGAGGTGGAGGGACACCAGGCCTTCTGGACATGTGACACCAAACCGTACATCTTGGTGCTGACCACGGTGCCTCCACACACGGATTCGTTGGGCGTCTCCACCAAGACTAAAGCGGGACTCGTCACTGAAGATGACCCGCTGCCATTCTGAGTCACTCCATGACAGTCTGGTACGGCACCACTGCAGTCTTTGGTGACGGTGACGTGGTGTTAAGGACAGTCGTGGTAACGGTCTGTGTGCATGTACTCCTCCTCCTTGTTCAGACTCAGTTATCTTCCTCTTTCCTTTGTTCCTTCTTTCCCTTTCTCCTGTTCCTTCTTCATGTCCCTTGTTTATCTCTTTTTCTTTATTTGATCTTTCTCTCTTTCTTTCTCTCTACCTCTGTCTCCTATTCCTCCATCTCTCTCTTCTTTCCCTCTTTCATTACTTATTCTGTCTCCATCTCAATTTCTCACTTCTCTTCTCTTTTTTCCTCTCTCACTCTGTCCCCCATTCTTCCTATCCGATCTCTAAGCCCCCTCTTTCTTTTACTGTCTTCCTTTTTTCCCTTTCCTCTGTCAACCTTCTCCGTTTTTCTACCTCTCTTCCTTTCTTGGCCCTCATCTTTTCTGTTAAGTGGTATTGTCTGTCTCTCTCTCTTCACTTTTTTCTTTTGTGCTTCCTTTCTCTTTCTCTCTCTCCTCACTTTTACTGTCTTTACTTCTCTCTTTGTTTTCTCTTCTTCTTTTTTACTTTTCTTTTTATTCTGTTACTTTTTCTTATGTCCCTCTCCCCAGGTCTCTCTCTCTCTATCTCTCTCTTCCCTGCCCCCCCTCTCTCTCCCCTGCGCTCTCTCTCTCTCTCTCTCTCCTGCTCTCTCCCTCCTACTTTCTCTCTCTGTCTGTCTCTCTCTCCCTCCCTCCCTCCCTTTATCTCTCTCTCTCTCTCTCTCTCTCTCTCTCTCTCTCTCTCTCTCTCTCTCTCTCTCCCTCTCTCTCTCTCTCTCTCTCTCTCTCTCTCTCTCCCTCTCTCTCCTGCTCTCTCTCTTCCTCTCTCTCTCCTGCTCTCTCTCCCTCTCTCTCTCCTGCTCTCTCTCTCTCTCTCTCTCCTGCTCTCTCTCTCCCTCTCTCTCTCCTGCTCTCTCTCTCTGTCTGTCTCTCTCTCCCTCCCTCCCTTTATCTCTCTCTCTCTCTCTCTCTCTCCCTCTCTCTCTCCTGCTCTCTCTCTCTCCTGCTCTCTCTCCCTCTCTCTCTCCTGCTCTCTCTCCTGCTCTCTCTCCCTCTCTCTCTCCTGCTCTCTCTCTCCCTCTCTCTCTCCTGCTCTCTCTCCCTCTCTCTCCTGCTCTCTCTCTCTCCCTCTCTCCCTCTCTCTCTCTCTCTCTCTCTCCCTCTCTCTCTCCTAGCTGCCCTTCCAGGACAGTTTAAATAAATCTGTTGAAGCTCGGTGCAGTAATTGATTCTCTCTCTCTCTCTTTCTCCTTCTCCCCAACCACTGTCAGCTGTTCGACTTATTTTACCTCCAGTACAGCTTAATCACTCCATTCCAGGGCCAGGTGATTCTCTCTCTCTCTCTCTCTCTCTCTCTCTCTCTCTCTCTCTCTCTCTATCAGGCTGAATTCTCGGAGGGTCGAAGGCTGTTAATATGCGATAGAAGCTTGTTTCCAATCAGATGCTGCTCCGAATGTTCCCCGCGGATCTAGAACCGACCCTGAATACACATTTAAGCTGTTCAGTCACAAACGCTGTCACGGCCTCCGCCTCCTCTCTGCCTCTCTCTCTCACCTGATCAGTATCAGTCATGTGATCTGTAGCAGTTCTGTGCAAAATGAATCAGATTTTGTATAAGCAGCCTAAAGCCTCAGGGGTTCTGAGCATGGAGAGCAACCAGTCTAGCACTCTGTACAACGTTCTGCACAAGTCGTTACAGTGATCCAGTCTGCTGTTAGAGGATCATTACAGTGATCCACTCTGCTGTAAGAGGACCAGTACAGTGATCCACTCTGCTGTAAGAGGACCATTACAGTGATCCACTCTGCTGTAAGAGGACCATTACAGTGATCAACTCTGCTGTAAGAGGACCATTACAGTGATCCACTCTGCTGTAAGAGGACCAGTACAGTGATCCACTCTGCTGTAAGAGGACCATTACAGTGATCCACTCTGCTGTTAGAGGACCATTACAGTGATCAACTCTGCTGTAAGAGGACCATTACAGTGATCCACTCTGCTGTAAGAGGACCAGTACAGTGATCCACTCTGCTGTAAGAGGACCATTACAGTGATCCACTCTGCTGTAAGAGGACCATTACAGTGATCAACTCTGCTGTAAGACGACCATTACAGTGATCCACTCTGCTGTAAGAGGACCATTACAGTGATCAACTCTGCTGTAAGAGGACCATTACAGTGATCCACTCTGCTGTAAGAGGACCATTACAGTGATCCACTCTGCTGTAAGAGGACCATTACAGTGATCCACTCTGCTGTAAGAGGACCAGTACAGTGATCCACTCTGCTGTAAGAGGACCATTACAGTGATCCACTCTGCTGTAAGAGGACCATTACAGTGATCCACTCTGCTGTAAGAGGACCATTACAGTGATCAACTCTGCTGTAAGAGGACCATTACAGTGATCCACTCTGCTGTAAGAGGACCGTTACAGTGATCCACTCTGCTGTAAGAGGACCATTACAGTGATCCACTCTGCTGTAAGAGGACCAGTACAGTGATCCACTCTGCTGTAAGAGGACCAGTACAGTGATCCACTCCTGTGACGCTGTTACCAGGACCGCTGTAAGACGACCATTACAGTGATCAACTCTGCTGTAAGAGGACCATTACAGTGATCCACTCTGCTGTAAGAGGACCATTACAGTGATCCACTCTGCTGTAAGAGGACCATTACAGTGATCCACTCTGCTGTAAGACGACCATTACAGTGATCAACTCTGCTGTAAGAGGACCATTACAGTGATCAACTCTGCTGTAAGAGGACCATTACAGTGATCCACTCTGCTGTAAGAGGACCATTACAGTGATCCACTCTGCTGTAAGACGACCATTACAGTGATCAACTCTGCTGTAAGAGGACCATTACAGTGATCCACTCTGCTGTAAGAGGACCATTACAGTGATCCACTCTGCTGTAAGAGGACCAGTACAGTGATCCACTCTGCTGTAAGACGACCATTACAGTGATCAACTCTGCTGTAAGACGACCATTACAGTGATCGACTCTGCTGTAAGAGGACCATTACAGTGATCCACTCTGCTGTAAGACGACCATTACAGTGATCAACTCTGCTGTAAGACGACCATTACAGTGATCCACTCTGCTGTAAGAGGACCATTACAGTGATCAACTCTGCTGTAAGAAGACCATTACAGTGATCAACTCTGCTGTAAGAGGACCATTACAGTGATCCACTCTGCTGTAAGAGGACCATTACAGTGATCCACTCTGCTGTAAGAGGACCATTACAGTGATCAACTCTGCTGTAAGAGGATCATTACAGTGATCAGCTCTGCGGTAAGACGACCATTACAGTGATCCACTCTGCTGTAAGAGAACCATTACAGTGATCAACTCTGTTGTATCAGGATCATTACAGTGATCAGCTCTGCGGTTGGAGGACTATATCAGTGATCATCTCTGTTGTATCGGGATCATTACAGTGATCAACCCTCCAGTAAGATAAGCATTACAGTGATCCACTCTGCTGAAACAAACACATGAATTAGTTTCTCTGCTTCACTCTGAGAAAAGATTAATCTTTAGGGGTACTGTATTTCTCAGATGATTAACAACTTGTGACTAGGTTAGCATGCAGGCTAACCAGAGCTCACATACAGGTTTTCACAATTAGGTCACCTACTTCAGGTATAGTACCTAAAGAGCTGAGTCTTTCATTAAGCAACTTTGACTGAGTTTTAGTCCGGACAGTCACTGTTTCGTAATTTGTGTATTTGTTGTAGAATATTTTGTGGCATCCTGTGAAAAATACGTAGCAAGTAAGCCTGTCATCTTTATTAGCAGCAAGACTAAAAATTTATATTTTTGTGTGATTAACATGGTATGACATCTGGGAGACAAAAATAACATTTACCGAAAAAAACACAGGCCCTAATACGGACCCCTGAGACACTCCACAAGAATACCTGCAGGGTATGAGTGACGGGATCCATAGATTGGGAAGAGGTGCTACAGTGCAGGTAATGTCTGGTTCCATGTGTGGAAAATGGCTCCAGAGCAGATGTTACTGATTAGCTAAAAGGAGGGACTGCATGTGGGTGTGGCCAAAGACCATAGTGTGAAGGAAGTAGCTGAATCTGCAGGGGTATGGAAGCAGCGTACGGTTATACGGGTCTACCAGCAGTGGGAAAATCCCAGTCAGTTCCATTCACACCAGGACAATAACACTAGTCACTGCAGTGCTGAGAATGATCTGCTTGCTCTGTGGTGGTCCTATGGGGGTCCTGACCATTGAAGAACAGGGTAATACAGTACACAGAGAAACAGATGGACTACAGTCTGGACCTGTACACCTACAGAGTGTCCTATATGGTCAGTGGAGCTGATAGAATGGATAGAATGAGTGTAGATACAAGGAGGTGAGTTTAATGAAGGGTATATGATCATGATGGACCAGAATGAAGCCTTCAGAGGTCCATCCCTCTCGTATCTCAGTGATCTGGATCGATGTCCCAGGAAGGAATAAAGAAGATGGACAGACACGACAGTAAAGTGTAATATGACACAGTGTTTTACAATGACTGATGTTATGAGCTTTTCACTCAAAGAATTCTCCTCATAACGAGCGGCATAAAAAGCTCGTCCAGCGTAGACGACTGTCGTAAAGTCCCCACTCTGGTGCGGAGCAGAGCGAGGAGCGCTGTTAAGCCTAATGTAGAGGAGACTGGGGCTACAGGCTGATGTGAGATGAAATATAGCATGGAATTTTAATGAAGTTAAACAGGTTCCAGTACGTCTTCTCAGAAACGTACCTACTAGTGTATAATCCCCCCACAAGCACCAATACAGGACAAGTTTCTGGGTGTAGGCCACCTCAATGTTCAGACATGCTTACACCAAAGAGATGAGCTCATAGATTAGATTAGATTAGATTAGATTAGATTAGATTAGATTAGATTCAACTTTATTGTCATTGTGCAGAGTACAGGTACAGAGCATACAGTATACAGTATGTAGCTCTGGGCCCACCTGTAGCTGATAAGTGCCTCTAGGTGTGCAGGTTCTGGGTTTGTGTTGGTTCTGTTTGATTCTCTACACTACTGGAACCATGTCTCCCAAACTCCAGATCAGATATTGTATTAGATCTGTGTATTTAGAAAATCACTAATGACCTCCAGAAGCCTGTTTTTAGAACCATGCTCGCTGTGCGTCTCACCCCAGCCACCGCTCGCCAGTCTCTCTGTAGGTCACTCGAGGTCATCTTACGGTGGGTAAGGGACATTGGAATGGGGTGGTGCTCATCATGGTCAGTAGAGAGTGGGTTTGGCCCTCTGCCAGTCTGTAGCTGTGGTGTCCTGTGTGTTTGCTGCTGGACCTTGTTCTTATGAACCAGACGCTCACTGTATCTGCCTGTAAAGCTAGAACCCAACCTTCGGTTCCTCACTAGGAACCTGCTGTATATGTGGAGATGCTGCTTCAGGAAATAACTGGAGTGGGCTCTGATTTATTTCCACGTTTGCCCAACAGGAGCCCACAGGAGGCATTCCTCTATCATGCCTCACTTGAACTCTGATAATTGTGTTATTACATTGTAATAATACAGGGAACCAACTATAACAGCTCTCGCTGGAGAACATATGTTGATCCATTTGTTGAAAGAACAGAGGAGCATGCATTTTTTATGTTTTGCATTATGTTGCAGGGAATGGAATACCATATAGACGTAATCTCCTTTTTTATTCCCCCCTCAGAAAGGCCCCCTCGGCCCTCGCCTGATTCTGCCGGTGCTGTGTATGTAGTCTCGGCCGGTCATTAACTTCTGGAAATGACTCAATTACGGTATATAGAAAAGAGGGTGGCTGTAGACAGAGAGAGGAACATATGTTATCCTTAGCAGCTTGTAAAGTTTGGAGCCCAAAGAGTAAGAGCGGAAAGAGCTGACTGGGCCAGAACGCTGTGGCCGCTTTCTCCGGGAAACTGCTGCGGCCAGGCGGCAACGTGGCTGTAATCAAGGCTTATAAAGCATGTCACACTGCCATTAGAGCAGATTGCATGCAACCAATCAACAATGACTGTAATGGTAGAAATGAGCCACTGCTGTAAATATCAGGGATGTTTTAATAAGGGAATCTATTTAAAGATCTATGTATATATACATATCATCTCATTTTTGTTGATTTTTACTTTTATGCTTTATTTGATCACATGGGCTGCTGTTTACACTGTGTGTGAATTTCATGGAGAATGGACTAACAGAAATGGCTCAAAACTGCTTGGAAAGACGTCTGGTTCCATTGACTTCCATTTAAAATAATGAAGTTTTTGGCCTCTCCTGTAAAGTTGCCATTTTGGAGATACCTGTTTTTCATTGGACAGCGAGGATATGTATACACTCATCATCAAAGGAATAGCTGCACACAGACGGAATCAGCCGACAGGAATGGACATTGGTGGGTAGGTTTGACATGGTGAGACATGCGAATGATTCAGCTTTCATGCTCGGCCGTGAAAGGACAGGCCTTCTCACCGTACCTGATTGGCTATATAAGGTTGTGCTGACTCGTGCTGTTGTGTTGGTAGCCTCCTTTGGCAGTGAAGTGTCCTGGGACGCATCAGTGACATGAAGGATCTAAGATCATTCGACCCTTCCTCTCTCAGGAGGACACTCAGCTGCATGTCCTGTCTCTGGTCATTTCCTGGCTGGTCTTCCTCTACGGGCCATCAGGCCCTTGCAACTGGTCCAGAACGCCATCTTCCCAAGTTCACCCACGACACTGCTCCCTTCACTGGCTTCCTGTAGCTGCACCCGTATCAGATTTAAATTTCTGATGCTCTGCAATGGTGAAGAGTTGATCTGTACCTCGAGCCCTTCGAACCTCAAGTACAGCTCGACTCGACCCGCCATCCCTGAGGACGCATGGAAGGCAAGCGTCCAGACTCTTCTCTGTCCTGGCTCCCAGTTGGTGGAATGAACTCCCACTGGCTGTCTGAGTCTCTCACGGTCTTCAAACGCAGACTGAAGACCCGTAAAGCACTTAAGTGACTGCGCTCTGGATAAGAGTGTCTGCTACATGCCGTAAATGTAAATATAAATGTACATGTACGTTTGCCTCAGAGAAGAGTTCAGAAAAGCCATTTAAGAAGTTGGAAGAGTTAGAAAGAGGTCGCATCGTAGGGCTCCGGGAAGCGGGATGGTCTTATCAACGTACCATATTGCCATACTGCCATACTGCCATGCACCATAGTATGCTGCCATGGGCAGCACGTGGTTTGGAAGATGGCTATTGTCCACCAGGCACGACATGAAAGATTGTGGGAAGACCTATAACAAATCACGGACTCGCGAGGTAGACTGACTAAGTGAGGTCTGACATGGAGTGACCCAACAGCAACGATTTCGGACATTCATCCTTAACACCACGTCACCGCCACCAAAGACTGCAGTGGTGTCGTACCAGACTGTCATGGAGTGACTCAGAATGGCAGCGGGTCATCTTCAGTGACGAGTCCCGCTTTTAGTCTTGGTGAGAGCGCCCAACGAATCCTTGTGTGTGGAGGCACCCTTGTGGTCAGCACGAAGATGAACGGTGTTGGTGACAACGTCCAAAGGCCCTCGTGTCCCTCCACCGTCCACCCCTACTGCACCATCTGCAGGAACTGGTGTGAGGATGTTCAAAGCTGCATGGGGGATGGATTATCACAGGGACTCCATTAGGAACCTCTTACAGCTCAATACCGAGAAGAAACGTCCTGGCTTGTTTGGGTTAGCGAACACGGCGGACCCCGACGCCATACTGAGAGACAGACTTCTGTATGTGTAGCTCAATAAATATTGATCATATCAGTCTAAATTTATCATCAGTTATTGATCCTGGTCACCTTTATCTTCCTTCCCAACACACCTGCACTCCCACACCTCCTTCTGGGTGCAGCTATCCCTTTATTGAAGAGTGTGGAAAACCAGGTGTGCGTTTTTTCCCACTTCCTATTTTTCTCTTTGACATTAAGACCACCATGAAAATGCATTAGCCTATTTTGGCACCTGTTCTCTGAGCAGGCTGTATAAGTCCGGGGCAGATGTATTCCTCCTCCACATTCATAAAGAGCGAACCTGCGCTGGCGTCCGTCTGAAGCGCTCTGTGTTATGTGGTACGGAGGCTTCACCTCCTCACCTGTGCTGTGTTTTACCTGGCCGTGTCCCTCTGCAGTGTGTTTGGAAGGTTTAAACACCAGTTTGAAGTAAGGTCGTTAAAGCACCGCGCTTTGGGATGTCGTCGAGTGTGACTGACCTGCTATTTCCTTTAAAAGGTTTTGTAATTGTCAGAGAAGCACAAGTGAACTTTTTTGTGTGTCACTATGGAAACGCCGCAAGAATTTTTTCTGGTTCTGCCTCTGGGCATTCTGTCAGGAAAGGCGCCCGGGTGAGGGATCTGTGGGTGAAGAGTGGGTTTCTTTATTCAGTACGCGCTGTGTTATAAGGGCCATGCTCAGGCGCACGTCACTGATCGCCTAGATAAAGAAGACAATGTCAAGACAACTCTACATATTACATCAGTACTCCGGGAAAGGTCTGCTGCATTGA
>JAMWET010002259.1:0-92925 GCA_024036415.1 Prochilodus magdalenae | reverse complement strand
GAACAATCTCTGCGTCGTGTCGAGTAAACAAATACTACAACGGTTTTCTATATCGATTTATTGGCTCCTTAATACATTCCCACTATCATTTTATGGACGGCATAAGAGAAGAACCACCCCGCCGCATCTTAGTATTGTCTAATGTCCATTTGACTTGTCTGATATGCACATAGCTTCGTAAGGTACATTTTGGGCAACATACCATCCTGTTCTGCTATAAAAGTACGGTTGATCTACCTCCTCGTGCTGATGGTCTACTGACTTTCCTTGCCATTTTTCCCTCCTGATGAGACTGACAGATTTGATCTGAATAGCAGGGCTTTGTTTCCTTTATTGACAGGAATCTCCATGTTTGTTTATAGGACAGCAGAGTCCTTTATTAACCATACTAAACGCTCGTGGCTGTTCACTGTATTGCCTCCACTACTCCCTGGATTAAGTCATAGGGTTTTTGAATCGAGCTGGTGATCTTGGCTGTACAGCGTGAGCATGGCAGAGTGTGGAAAGGACCCGGATGCTGTGTTAGAGTGCTTCTGTTATTTGTAAAGCACCCTCAGGGCAGAAGTCCACTAACCAACAGGGGTGTGGTCACACTACAACTAGGCCTATTTACTTTTTACTTCCATGGTATAGCCTATACCCCACATCAATCGACCTAATCTCTGTGGGTTGTATTAGGCTCAATGGTGAGTCTTTACTTCGAGCTAGAGAAGATCCGCACTATTTCTAGGGAAAGACATGTGAGTGACTATTAGCCTTCACTCACATGGCCGCTCACAAGGCTACGCCTAATACCTATTCACAATGCGCTCTCTTTCTCATAAACTATTCGATAGGTAGATCGTGCCTATTTCCTGGTTAATATAGTTCTCTTTTTAACTGTACTACAATATCGAATTGGCTTATTTAAGGTACACAAACTTCCAGTACACCGGGCCATGGCCGTGCAGCCATTTGAGGTGAGCCTGGCTTATTTAATCTCTTCGATGCTGGAGGGAGGATTGCCTCTGGAGCAAATGTCCCCCCATTGACGTCTGCCCTTTTCACACCCACCTCAAATCTTATATAAGCCAAGAAGGCCTGAATTCTGGGAAACTAAAAATTCATGTAATGGTCCTCATGCTTCCTGTACTTTAGAGACTCCATACAACGACTCATCATCAAAAGGATAAGCGGCACATATACAGGGGTTGGACACAATGAAACTGAAACACCTGTCCATTTTAGTGTGGGAGGTCTCAATGGCTAAAATTGGACCAGCCTGGTGGCCCAATCTTCATTACATTGCACATTTGCGCACCAGTAAGGAGCAGAGTGTGTGAAGGTTCAGTTAGCAGGTAAGAGCACAGTTCCTGCTCAAAATACTGCAATGCACACAACATTATGGGTGACATACCAGAGTTCAAAAAGAGGACAGATTGTTAGGCGCACGTCCTTTGCTGTGCATCTGTGGCCAAGGCAGCACAAGTCTTTGTGATGTTAATCAAGAGCCACGGTATCCATGGTAATGTCAGCATACCACCAAGAAGGACATAAACCTCCACCAGCATCACGTAGTGACCTGGCCACTATCCTGCAAGAAAAGAATGGCTTAAATCCCTCTGACCACCTGTGCAGACGCAGTATATGTCATTCCCAAAGATGAACTGACGCTGTATTGGCCGCAAAAGAGGCCCTACACCATACTAATAAATGATTGTGGTCTAAAGCCAGGTGTTTCAGTTTCCATTGTCCAACGCCCTATAGCTGCACCCAGAGTGAATCAGCCGACAGGAACAAAACTTAGTGGGTAGGTTTGATACTGTGGGACTTTTAAACGATTCACCTTTTAGGCTCAGGTGACACAAGAAAGCATGGGCCTTATCGCTGTACCCGACTGACCCAACAGCCACGATTGTGGACATTCCAGCAACAGAGATGCCCTCCCATGAGCCTCATTCACAGATAACACCTCACAGCTCACAAACGTATGCAGGTGTGGGCGTTTCCAAGCCGTCCCCTGTTATACTTTCTGGAATGTCAGTGTATTAAGATCGACTTTAAATGAAGAGCACAAAAACAGAGCAACTCCTAAACAGGTAGGAACTGTATTGTATGGGCTGTGGTCTTTGTTTTTTAGACAGTGTTAATGATATTTTTCAAAATAAAGCTCTGGCTCTAATATCTAGAGCTCTGCTCTGGGTCTTAGTAAGAATTTCAGGTACTTCAGGCACATGTTTTCATCCCACCTCATGCCTTTATTTCACACATCTGGTGGTTTCTGGCTTTTATTTTTGTAGTCAGATATACTTGACAGAATGAGTACTCCTCTACCTCTACTCTGTAGAGTACTGATATCAGTGCTAGGATCCTCTCAGATATTACAGATGAAAAGCTTTTAAATTCGTAACTTGCCGGCGCTGATCTGAACCAACACAAGATGAAATATAGGCTCATCACTTAGAGTTAAGTGAGGTGACCCGAGTGGCCTCTGACTAGATTGCAGCTCAGATGGATAAAGTGGAGCATCAAGGCTTTCACAGGGGGAAGTCAGCGCGAGTTAGCAGCCAAGGCTATTAGTGCTGCACAATCTGTGGGCTCTTTCAACTGTTTTGTGTCACAAAGCATCATGGCTGTGCCCTCAGGTGTCCTGCGGCTGAAGGTTCTCCAGGCAGTATTTTACTCTGCCTTTGTGGGACAAAGTGGCCACTAGTGCCGGGCAGCTATTTTCATATGACATCCTCACCATGTCAGGCCCCTATCAAGTAGGTCCCAATTATATGAGGACCTGACCAAGGTGCTTCACCTAGAAGACCACTAAAATGAAATGAAAGCTAAGGACTGTCACAGGGCAATAGGCCCGGTCCCACTCAGTGGGGGATGTGCATTCTGCCCAAGTCGGCAACCCTTGACTCTATGTTCTATGTATGAACTGACATGACTGGTGTAAAATGTAGTCAGATCCACTTAAGGCAACCAGCTGCACAACTTTAATTTTTCAATCTGATTCAGGCTCAGTTAATTCTCTCTCAAATTAGATCTACATAGTAAGATTCAGTTGAGTTTTTAATCAAAACTGGAAGTGCTTAAAGATTTGCTGGATTAGTTTTCTCATTATCGCCTATCTGGTCATAGTGCTAATTGGATGAGGTGGGATGCTGATACTTCATGCATGATAGATGAATGATATGAAGGAAGACAGTAGTGGTAAAAGAAAAGAATGGGCAAAGCTAACAGAGGATGAGGACATGTCCTACAGGAGGTGGACAGCACTAAATGCTGACCTTAAAGGATCAGTAAAGATAAAGCAAGCTAATGAATCCATACTGCAACAGTAGGGGACAACATAATATATAGAGATATCATACAGAAACAAGGAAATACACACTCTGTCCTCCTCATCTTGTCAACACCAGCTGTTCAGTTCAGCACTGAGATCTGACAGTTCAGTAAACGTCATCCCCTTACTCTCCGAGAGCACCCCTGCCAGGGACGGTGCAGCACCGGTGTTAACTCCCTGCTTCAAACGGACTTCTTACTGGTTGTCACTGAAAGTCACCAGCCCAAAAGCTTCAGCTATCGCTAACGTTGACTCTTTTCCTTTTTCAGTGCCTACCTGCCCTAAAATGATCTAATCAGAAAGCAGGACTGGCAGGGTTGGGCAATGCGTTAGAAGGTCATGCTGCTTTTTTATCCTCCCATAAGTCAATGTCACTGGACACACTATCAACCTCCTAAAAGATGGTATAACAAGACTGGCCAGGCCAGCTAGTTAGGCATGCCTACCTCGATATCCATGCAGGGGGATAACATAGACATCTTTGACATACAGCTAAAACTGCTATTACTTCACATTCTGTTGATAAATATTAGTTCATTTTGGAATACTTCAAACTAAAATATCATACATATTGCACCTTTAATTTGATCTTAGCCCCATTTGTAACATAGTGATTCTTATAGTTGTGTCACTTTTTGCGAGTCAACAGTTTTGGGCACTTTCCTTTTATAAATAGGTAGCCATTTCAACACGAGTAAAACATGAAGAGGAAAATCAGAAGTATCAGATCTATACATGTTTTTTAAATTTTTTTATTATGTTTTCACATTATATCACAACAATAGTTCGCTATACCCAACCCTATACCCACACATAGATGTACCATTCATACATACATTCACAGATAGGCCAGGTTTATAGATGAAAAGGAAAAGGAAGTAGTAACAATAATAATATAATGACTAAATAAAAAAAAGTATAAAATACCAATCAAAAATATATTAGGAGAGGGAAGAAAAAAAAGGTTACACTGTCATATAGGCTGCCAAATATCAAATTTTCCCAGTGGACACTATAATACATATATATATATATACTGCACAATAGGGGAGGCTCGTATATAGTTCATATATGTATAGCCAGGCAATATATTATATAAGCAGTATATGATATCATTGTCCCCTATTGTTGCAGTATTAATTCATTAGCTTGCTTTGTCTTAATAATTATGATATAATTTCTGATAATTTTACCAGATGTTACAGGGATCTTCTCTGATCGCAGTGTATGTATCTTGGTATCTTGTTAGTGTGTCTTTCATTTAAACAAAATTTGCAGAATTTTAAATATTTCCAAAAATAAATACATAAAATATTACAATTTTTAAATATTGTAATTAAATATTTGTAAATATATTGAAATGAAGATCTACTCCTTGACCACTGCTGACGCAGAGCATAAACCCATTGTGGTAACCCTGAAAATGTGTGCATTGTTGAACCCTATCTGTCCTGGAATACTGGAAGACGAAATGGTTTTCCCACCTATCCAAGCACAAAAAACGCATTTTGTGATATTTTTAGTGCATTTGTGTATAGGCAATTCTTGCGTGGTTAAGAGTGTATTTTAGTTTACCCCTACAGACCCCTGGAGCCGACCGGGAGTGCTGTTCCGCTTGATAAAAAACGAGCAAGTAAATCAGCACCTGCCTAATGACGCTTTGACTTCCATTACGTATTTACCCAGCATGGCCGCTGACCACAAAAATAAAGCACTCCCGCATCCTGGAAAACGACACTGTGCAAAAAATTCAGCCTGGGAGCTTCTGTAGCTTGCACACTCTTGGGTCACACTGAAAAAAACCTGCTCTAGATGTTGTGAGCAGCAAACATTTAACTACCATTGTCCTGTGTAAATGGGTGGGCAAACCAGAAAAAGCCTGTGAGAGGCAGTAATTGTGTGGTCATATCAATTGTTACATAAGCGTTTGGCGATAGGCGTGAGGTTGGCGGTCAAAAACGACAGCTTTGCCCTCCATTCACCTCTCATTTTTTCCACTACATCCAGGCTGGAAGTGTGCTGCCTTGGCATTTGTTCAGTAATCAGTTAAAGGTCAGCAAAGATCATACTGGATATCTGCAGAGAAGGCTGTTTTTCATAAATGATAAACGTTGATTCATTCATCCATAATAACCAACAGTCAGAAAGGATGGACTGAGGAGGAGTCGGTAATGCTTATCCAGATGGATTGTGTCCCAGTTAGAACCACGTATACGCGTATCAGGATCAGGGATTCCTCACTACAAGGAAAGGATGGCGTTTCTTTGTACTATGATGGATAAAAGGCTTTGACATCCATTAGCCGGCCCCACAGTAGATACAGTGCTCTGAATGGAAGCCACTTGTCTGTAATGCACCATGCGGTCCAAATGTGACCTCTATTTCTACAGATGAAACCCTTTATCCTGAGTTTGCAATGACATTTCCTGATGAATGATCTCCCCACCATTTCTAAAGGTTTGGGCTTTTTGAGCCTTTAGAGGATTTGCCTGCCTTATTATTCACACTGCCTGTGGGAATGGGGATGCTTTGGAAAACAGTGGCTGGATGCTCAAAAAGTGTTACACTCATAACTGATAGTCTTTATAGTCTATACAGAACCCCTGTTTCTTAATACTCCAAATATGAATGTGAAATAATCAGCAGCTTTATTGTTTATTTGGTTTCTGTATGTAAGCATATTGAATTATGGCACATGCTTTGTAGAGAGGCTGTTGCTGAATATTGTCTGTACTGCTTATTTAGCGGCTTGACTTCAGTGTGTACTGATACAAGAGAATGCTACTTTGAGTCTGTTGCTGTTCTCCTTCTATACTGCCTTTGTTCATGATTACTGAATCATAAGTTTGAATTTTTTTAGTATTCATATAGTGCTTAGCAATCCATACTGCATTAAATCATGGCTTTGGCCATTGCTCTCATGTTTGCTCCTCCTTCTTCAGTGGCTAACTGCCCTTAAATCATCTAGTACCAGTGAGCAAATCCTTCGAGGTGGTTGACAAGGACACTAGAATATGCCATGCAGCTTCTTTATCCCTGCATATTGGACTTATTATTCACCTCTCAAGGAACAATGTGGTATTAGGACAGAAGTTGGGCGAGGCTAGCTAGTTAGCATGCTACTTTAGTAGATATTTCATTGACTTACAGTTAAACTGCTATTTCTTTACATTCTGTTGATGATAATTCTAGTTCATTCTGGAATACTACATATTGTACACATTGCAACTTTATTTGAATCATAGCCAGCATTTGCTAGCATATTTGATTCTCATAATTGTGTCACTTTTTTTTTGAGGCAAATCTTTGACCCACTTCATTTGTAAATAGCTAGCCATCTTAGTCCATCTCACTGTAGCATAAAAATGATCAACTAGAGTTAATCAGTTGACAAAACTGACGCAGGACAGGCCCAGGCTAGCTAGTTAGCATGCCTACTCTGTGATTCTAATCGCTGTTTAGCCAGTTTCTCATTCTATTATTACTCTTGTCTTCCTACTAAATCATAAGTTTATATGTTTTAATAATGTTATATAGTGCTTAGAAATCAATATTACATGCATTATGGGATCATTCTTTATTTACATGCTTGGATGCTCACTGACACAGATTGTTGTTGTATTGTATTTTTTGAGGCTAGTCATTTCTAAGCAGTGGGAAAATTCATAAGAGGGTAGTGGGATGCCAGAGGGATGCCAAAGGATTACCTATTGGGTGTTGTGGTTCCATTTAAACTCCATTTCAGTAGTTTTGAATATTCAGAGCCACCCACCAACGAATAGAAGTAACATTCAGTCACTGGCAGAATTCCACTCTATTCAGGCTCTTAGGCAAACACCTCAAGCTACTTACACTATGCACTATGATCATGCACAACCTGATGTTTACAAACCAAAAGGCAGCCAGTCTACATTCACTGAGCACTTTATCTGTACACCTACTGTAGTCAGCTAGCTATCTAATCAGCAGATTGTGTGGCAGCAGTGCAGTGCATGAAATGCATACATGGTCCAGCAGTCTTCAGATAATGTTCATAACAACCATCAGAACGAGGAAAACGTGATCTTAGTGATTTCAATAACTGCTGATCCTTTGGCAGTTTCATGCACAGCAGTCTCTAGAGTTTAGTCGAATACTGCAGTACCAATAGAACTGTTCTTGGATGTGGTAGAACCGGAGATAGGCAGCAAGAAAAAGCTCCCCCAGAAATTTGCAGGAAGTTCATGATGCAGTGTAGAGTGTGGTAGAGAATTGTTTTGGGAATCCACATGCTAGTGTATAGCTATGCCAACTTATCCAGTGAGCTTCAGATCAAAATGAAATCAAGGAAAGCAGAACAGGAAGATTCATTCAACCGGGGGTAAAAGGCTTCCTAGATTCCTTGTCCAAATCTGCACCACACACATGGGCACTATTGTCACATAAACACTGAGCCTGTTACTTTATCCTGCACCCAGCCTGGTACCTTATCCGACACACGACGGCACACAGATAATGCAAATTGTGTAGAGGGTGCAGATCGGACACCAGCACTGGAATACCCCTGTGCCAAAATCCCAGATCAACCATAAGGACACAGCGTCCTGATATCACGTCCAAGCCCCACACTCAGCACACAGATAATGCAAATCGTGTAGAGGGCACAGAGTTGGACACTAGCACTGGCTACCCACTGCCAAAATCCAGATCAACCATAGTGGGGGGGGGGGAGACACAGTGTCCTGATGTCACGTCCAAGCCCCCTATACACAAACATAGTTCAGTTGTATTATAAGCATATTATTATTTTAGTATAATGAGAACAGCGCTCATTCCTTGGCAATAAAACTGCTGAACACAAGCAACTATGTGGTGTTGCACCCCGGTAATCACCCTTCAGAATAAAGCCCTAAGCTGGTGGTGTGTGAGAGTCTCATATCTGAAAAAAAAAAACATCTGTGGCAGCTTCGTCACTGGGACCAGTGTTTGCAGAACTGTACCAGGTCTGTGTTTTGTGTAGGGCTTAATCTGTGTTGTGAATGACGGCTTCCCGGTTTATGAGCTGGGTTTTGAAAATCAAAACTTTGCCCCCCCCCCCCCCCCCCCCCCCCCCTGCACCCCTTCTTAAATGCCTCACAGGCTGATAATTGTAAAAAAAAAAAACATTGCCTCACACCCTTAGGAAGTTGTAGAAGTTGTACCCCAAATAGATGCGTCTCTACGTTTTAAGGCTCTTAGAGGGAGGATCATGAAGTTGAGCGTGTCATTGCAGCTCAAACCCTTCATTTAATCCGGGTCTATAAAGAAAATTGGCTGCAGGTTGATGATGCGGGTCTGTACATCATCAACAGTTTGAGGCCTTGCTTTCTGTGTGGCATCTTGAAGAAGGCTTTGAAGTCACTACAGATACCTCTTTAGTATTGGGGCTGCTTGTTCTTGGTTTTAGAGGCTCTGGTGAAGGACTCCCTCTTAACATTGCTCCCCATTAAAATCTTTCTCTCCACTCGCTACTGAAGCCTTGTTTATAGGCCACTTGTATTTCAATACAAGTGGCCTATAAACAATGTGCTTCAGTAGCGAGTGGAGAAGATTTAATGGGAGAAATGTTTAAGAGGGAGTCCTTCACAGAGCCTCTAAAACCAGAACAAGCAGCCCCAATACTAAAGAGGTATCTGTAGTGACTTCAAAGCCTTCTTCAAGATGCCAACAGAAAGCAAGGCCTCAAACTGTTGATGATGTACCAGACCCGCATCATCAACCTGCAAGCCATTTTCTTTATAGGACCCGGATTAAAATGAAGGGTTTGAGCTGGCAATGACACGCTCACTTCATGACTTCCCTCTAAGAGCCTTAAACGTAGAGACGCATCTATTTGGGGTACAACTTCTACAACTCCTAAGGGTGTGAGCAATGCAAAAAAAAAAATATCAGCCTGTGAGGCATTTAAGAGGTGCAAAGTTTTTGATTTTCAAAACCCAGCTCATAACCGGGAGCCGTATTCACAACACAGATTTAAGCCTCACACAAAACACAGACCTGGTACAGTTCTGCAAACACTGGTCCCAGTGACGAAGCTGCACAGATGTTTTTTTTTTCAGATAGAGACTCTCACACACCACCAGCGTAGGGCGTTATTGGGAAGGGTGATTACCGGGGTGCAACACACAATAGTTGCTTGTGTTCAGCAGTTTTTTATGGCCAAGGAATGAGCGCTGTTCTCATTATACTAAAATAATAATATGCTATAATACGAACTGAACTATGTTTTGTGTATAGGGGGCTTGGACGTGACATCAGGACACTGTGTCTTATGGGTTGATCTGGGATTTTGGCAGGGGTAGCCATGCTAGTGTCCAATCTGTGCCCCCCTCTACACGATTTGCATTATCTGTGTGCTGAGTGTGGGGCTTGACGTGATTATCGGAGGACGCTGTGTCTTATGGTTGATCTGGGATTTTGGCAGGGGTATCCAGTGCTGGTGTCCGATCTGCACCCTCTACACAATTTGCATTATCTGTGTGCCGTGTGTGTCGGATAAGGCCGGCTGGTGCAGATAAAAGTAACAGGCTCAGTGTTTATGTGACAATAGTGCCCATGTGTGGTGCAGATTGGACAAGGAATCTAGGAAGCCTTTTACTGGTTGAATGAATCTTCCTGTTCTGCTTTCCTTGATTTCATTTTGATCTGAAGCCTCACTGGATAAGTTGGCATAGCTGGCTAGCATGTGGATCCCAAAACAATTCTCTACACACTCTACACTGCATCATGAACTTCCTGCAAATTTCTGGGGGAGCTTTTTCTTGCTGCCTATCTCCGGTTCTACCACATCCAAGAACAGTTCTATTGGTACTGCAGTATTCGACTAAACTCTAGAGACTGCTGTGCATGAAACTGCCAAAGGATCAGCAGTTATTGAAATCACTAAGATCACGTTTTCCTCGTTCTGATGGTTGTTATGAACATTATCTGAAGCTGCTGGACCATGTATGCATTTCATGCACTGCACTGCTGCCACACAATCTGCTGATTAGATAGCTAGCTGACTACAGTAGGTGTACAGATAAAGTGCTCAGTGAATGTAGACTGGCTGCCCTTTTGGTGTAAACATCAGGTTGTGCATGATCATAGTGCATAGTGTAAGTAGCTTGAGGTGTTTGCTAAGAGCCTGAATAGAGTGAATTCTGCCAGTGACTGAATGTTACTTCTATTCGTTGTTGGGTGGCTTGAATATTCAAAACTACTGAAATGGAGTTTAAATGGAACCACAACACCAATAGGTAATCCTTTTGGCATCCCTCTGGCATTCCCACTACCCTCTTATGAATCACTGTTAGAAATGACTAGCCTCAAAAAATACAATACAACAACAATCTGTGTCAGTGAGCATCCAAAGCATGTAAATAAAGAATGATCCCATAATGCAATGTAATATTGATTTCTAAGCACTATATAAACATTAAAACATATAAACTTATGATTTAGTAGGAAGACAAGAGTAATATAGAATGAGAAACTGGCTAAACAGCGATTAGAATCACAGTAGGCATGCTAACTAGCTAGCCTGGCCTGTCCTGGTCAGTTTTGTCAACTGATTAACTCTAGTTGATCATTTTTATGCTACAGTGAGATGACTAAGATGGCTAGCTATTTACAAAATGAAGTGGTCAAAGATTTGCCTCAAAAAAGTGACACAATTATGAGAATCAATATGCTACAAATGCTGGCTATGATTCAAATAAAGTTGCAATGTGTACAATATGTAGTATTCCAGAATGAACTAGAATTATCATCAACAGAATGTAAAGAAATAGCAGTTTAAACTGTAAGTCAATGAAATATCTACTAAAGTAAGCATGCTAACTAGCTAGCCTCGCCCAACTTCTGTCCTAATACCACATTGTTCCTTGAGAGGTGATAATAAGTCCAATATGCAGGGATAAAGAAGCTGCATGGCATATTCTAGTGTCTTGTCAACCACCTCGAAGGATTTGCTCCTGGTTAGATGATTTAAGGGCAGTTAGCCACTGAAGAAGGAGGAGCAAACATAGCAATGGCCAAAGCCATATTTAATGCAGTATGGATTGCTAAGCACTATATGAATACTAAAAAATTCAAACTTATGATTCAGTAATCATGAACAAAGGCAGTATAGAAGGAGAACAGCAACAGACTCAAAGTAGCATTCTCTTGTATCAGTCACACTGAAGTCAAGCCGCTAAATAAGCAGTAGACAATATTCAGCAACAGCCTCTCTACAAAGCATGTGCCATAATTCAATATGCTTACATACAAGAAACCAAATAAACAATAAAGCTGCTGATTATTTCACATTCATATTTGGAGTTATTAAGAAACAGGGGTTCTGTATAGACTATAAAGACTATCAGTTATGAGTGTAACACTTTTTGAGCATAGCCACTGTTTTCCCAAAGCCATCCCATTCCCACAGGCAGGTGAATAATAAGGCAGGCAAATCCTCTAAAGGCTCAAAGCCCAAACCATTTAGAAATGGTGGGGAGATCATTCATCAGGAAAATGTCATTGCAACTCAGGATAAGGGTCTCTGTAGAAATAGAGGTCATGACCGCAGTGCATTACAGACAGTGGCTTCCATTCAGAGCACTGTATCTACTGTGGGGCCGGCTAATGATGTCAAAGCCTTTATCCATCATAGTACAAAGAAACGCCATCCTTTCCTTTGTAGTGAGAATCCCTGATCCTGATACGCGTATACGTGGTTCTAACTGGGACACAATCCATCTGGATAAGCATTACCGACTCCTCCCTCAGTCATCCTTTCTGACTGTTGGTTATTATGGATGAATGAATCAAGTTTATCATTTATTAAAACAGCTCTCTGCAGATACCAGTATGATCTTGCTGACCTTTACTGATTACTGAACAAATGCCAGGCAGCACACTTCCAGCCTGGATGTAGTGGAAAAAAATGAGAGGTGAATGGAGGCAAAGCGTCCGCCCAACCTCACGCCTATCGCCCAAACGTCGCTTTATGTAACATGATATGACCACACACAATTACTGCCTCTCACAGGCTTTTCTGTTTGCCCACCCATTTACACAGGAAATGGTAGTTAAATGTTTGCTCTCACAACATCTAGAGCAGGTTTCAGTGAAAGAGTGTGCAAGCTACAGAAGCTCCCAGGCTGAATTTTTGCACAGTGTCGTTTTCCAGGATGGGGAGTGCTTGTGGTCGGCATGCTGGGTAAATACGTAATGGAAGTCAAAGCGTCATTAGGCAGGTGCTGATTTACTTGCTCGTTTTATCAAGCGGAACAGCACTCCCGGTCGGCTCCAGGGGTCTGTAGGGGTAACTAAATACTTAACCAGCAAGAAATATACACAAATGCTAAAATATCACAAAATGCGTTTTTGTGCTTGGATTAGGTGGGAAAACCATTTCGTCTTCCAGTATTCCAGGACAGATAGGGTTCAACAATGCACACATTTTCAGGGTTAACAAATGGTTTAATGCTGTGGTCAAGATTCATTTCAATATTTACAAATATTTAATTACAATATTTAAAAATTGTAATATTTTATGTATTTATTTTTTGGAAATATTTAAATTCTGCAAATTTTGTTTAAATGGAAAGACACTAACCTACCAAGATACATACACTGGATCAGAGAAGTCCTGTAACATCTTAAATTATCAGAAATTATATCTAATTATTAAGACAAAGCAAGCTAATGAATTAATACTGCAACAATAGGGGACAATATATCATATATATATATATATATACATATATGATATATTGTCCCCTATTGTTGCAGTATATATATATATATGTATTATAGTGTCCACTGGGAAATTTGATATTTGGCAGCCTATATGACAGTGTAACCTTTTTTTCTTCCCTCTCCTAATATATTTTTATTGGTATTTATATTTTTTTATTTAGTCATTTATTATTATTGTTACTACCTTATTTTCATATAAACCTGGCCTTATGTGAATGTATGTATGAATGGTATTATGTGTGGTATAGGGTTGGGGTATAGCGAACTATTTGTTGTGATATAATGTGAAAACATAATAAAAAATTTAAAAAACATGTATAGATCTGATACTTCTGATTTTCCTCTTCATGTTTTACTCGTGTTGAAATGGCTACCTATTTATAAAAGGAAAAGTGCCCAAAACTTGACTCCAAAAAGTGACACAACTATAAGAATCACTATGTTACAAATGCTGGCTAAGATCAAATTAAAGGTGCAATATGTATGATATTTAGTTTGAAGTATTCCAAAATGAACTAATATTATCAACAGAATGTGAAGTAATAGCAGTTTTAGCTGTATGTCAAAGATGTCTATGTATCCCCCTGCATGGATATCGAGGTAGGCATGCTAACTAGCTGGCCTGGCCAGTCTTGTTATACCATCTTTAGGAGGTGATAGTGTGTCCAGTATGGGAGGATAAAAAAGCAGCATGACCTTCTAACGCCTTGCCAACCCTGCCAGTCCTGCTTCTGATTAGATCATTTTAGGGCAGGTAGGCACTGAAAAAGGAAGAGTCAACGTAGCGATAGCTGAAGCTTTTGGCTGGTGACTTTCAGTGACAACCAGTAAGAAGTCACGTTTGAAGCAGGAGTTAACACCGGTGCTGCACGTCCCTGCAGGGGTGCTCTCGGAGAGTAAGGGGATGACGTTTACTGAACTGTCAGATCTCAGTGCTGAACTGAACAGCTGGTGTTGACAAGATGAGGAGGACAGAGTGTGTATTTCCTTGTTTCTTATGATATCTCTATATATTATGTTGTCCCCTACTGTTGCAGTATGAATTCATTAGCTTGCTTTATCTTTACTGATCCTTTAAGGTCAGCATTTAGTGCTGTCCACCTCCTTGGACATGTCCTCATCCTCTGTAGCTTTGCCATTCTTTTCTTTACCACTACTGTCTTCCTTCATATCATTCATCTATCATGCATGAAGTATCAGCATCCCACCTCATCCAATTAGCAATGACCAGATAGGCGATAATGAGAAACTAATCCAGCAAATCTTTAAGCACTTCCAGTTTTTGATTAAACTCAACTGAATCTTAACTGTAGATCTAATTTGAGAGAATTAAACTGAGCCTGAATCAGATTGAAAAATTAAAGTTGTGCAGCTGGTTGCCTTAAGTTGATCTGACTACATTTTACACAGTCATGTCAGTCATACATAGAACATAGAGTCAAGGTTGCCGACTTGGCAGAATGCACATCCCCACTGAGTGACCGGGCCTTGCCTGTGACAGTCCTTAGCTTTCATTTCATTAAGTGGTCTAGGTGAAGCACCTTGGTCAGGTCCTCATAAATTGGGCTACTTGATAGGGCCTGACATGGTGAGGATGTCATATGAATAGCTGCCCGGCACTGGCCACTTTGTCCCACAAAGGCAGAGTAAAATACTGCCTGGAGAACCTCAGCCGCAGGACACCTGAGGGCACAGCCATGAGTGCTTTGTGACACAAAACAGTGAAAGAGCCACAGATTGTGCAGCACTAATAGCCTCTGCTACTCGCTGACTTCCCCCTGTGAAAGCCTTGATGCTCCACTTTATCCATCTGAGCTGCAATCTAGTCAGAGGCCACTCGGTCACCTCACTTAACTCTAAGTGATGAGCCTATATTTCATCTTGTGTTGGTTCAGATCAGCGCCGGCAAGTTACGAATTTAAAAGCTTTTCATCTGTAATATCTGAGAGGATCATAGCACTGATATCATACTCTACAGAGTAGAGGTAGAGGAGTACTCATTCTGTCAAGTATATCTGACTACAAATAAAGCCAGAACCCACCAGATGTGAAATAAAGGCATGAGGTGGATGAACATTGTGCCTGAAGTACCTGAAATTCTTACTAAGACCCAGAGCAGAGCTCTAGATATTAGAGCCAGAGCTTTATTTTGAAAAATATCATAACACTGTCTAAAAACAAAGACCACAGCCATACAATACAGTTCCTACCTGTTTAGGAGGTCTCTGTTTTTGTGCTCTTCATTTAAAGTCGATCTTATACACTGACATTCCAAAAGTATAACAGGGGACGGCTTGGAAACGCCCACACCTGCATACGTTGTGAGGTGTTATCTTGTGAATGAGGCTCATGGAGGGCATCTCTGTTGCTGAATGTCCACAATCGTGGCTGTTGGGTCAGTCGGGTACAGCGATAAGGCCCATGCTTTCTTGTGTCACCTGAGCCTAAAAGGTGAATCGTTTAAATGTCCCACAGTATCAAACCTACCCACTAAGTTTTGTTCCTGTCGGCTGATTCACTCTGGGTGCAGCTATAGGGGTTGGACAATGAAACTGAAACACCTGGCTTTAGACCACAATCATTTATTAGTATGGTGTAGGGCCTCCTTTTGCGGCCAATACAGCGTCAGTTCATCTTGGGAATGACATATACTGCGTCCTGCACAGTGGTCAGAGGGATTTTAAGCCATTCTTCTTGCAGGATAGTGGCCAGGTCACTATGTGGTGGAGGTTCGTCCTTCTTGGTGGTATGCTGACATTACCCTGGATACCGTGGCTCTTGATACATCACAAAGACTTGCTGCCTTGGCCACAGATGCACCAGCAGGACGTGCGCCTACAATCTGTCCTCTTTTGAACTCTGGTATGTCACCCATAATGTTGTGTGCATTGCAGTATTTTGAGCAGAACTGTGCTCTTACCTGCTAACTGAACCTTCACACTCTGCTCTTACTGGTGCAATGTGCAATTAATGAAGATTGGCCACCAGGCTGGTCCAATTTAGCCATGAGACCTCCCACACTAAAATGACAGGTGTTTCAGTTTCATTGTCCAACCCCTGTATATGTGCCGCTATCCTTTTGATGAAGAGTGTATGGAGTCTCTAAATACAGGAAGCAGAACCCTTACATGAATTTTTAGTTCCCAGAATTCATCAGGCCTTCTCTGGCTTATATAAGATGTGGAAAGTGCAGCACGTCAAGCGAACGGCAGTCCTTGTACTGGAAGTTTGTCTTGAAGGTTGATATGTGTTACAGTAAAGAGAGCTATATAACAGAAGCAGATACGACTGAAAGAAGCTTGTGAGATACGTCCTTGTGAGCTGCCATGTATGAAGGCTAATGGCACTCACATGTCTTCCCAAAAAGGGACTGCTTAAAACACTACCTTAACAGTGATAGGTCATTGTGTGGGTATAGCTACCATGGAGTAAAAGTAAATGGCCAGTGGTGACCACCCCTGTTGGTTAGTGCCTTTCTGCCTGGTGTTTAATAAAGAGCACTTCTCAACACAGCATCCTGGGTTTCCCTCTGCCTTGCTCTGTACAGACACCACTGTTCAAAACCATGACTTATCCAGGTAGGAGAAGTGAACAGCATGCTGTAGAGTAATAAAGGACTCTGCTCCTAAAACACTGGGCTTCCTTCAACTACCGAAACAAAGCCCTGCTATTCAGATCAATCTGTCAGCTCATCAGGAGGGAAAATGCAGCAAGCCGCAGAGGGAGATTCACCGGTACTTTTAGCGGTTCCAACCGAAGCTATTACAGAAATGACATTATTACAATATTGATGGCGGCGGGGTTCTTCTCTTATGCCGCTCCCCTAAAACATGATTATTGGGATGTATTAAGTGCAATAAATCTATATAGAACCGTGTAGTATTTTTTGATGACGCAGAAGATTGTTCCTCAGCCTGAGCCAAACATGTATTAATAAATAACTGGAGGGCCAGGCCAGAACGCTCCTACCCAGAAGCAGAAGTGAAGAAAAAGAGAAACAAGGCATTGGTTGGTAAACAGACAAGCAGAGAATGGGGCAGAATTAATGAATGCAGCGTTGAGGTCAGCATAACATGAACGTACACAACTCTTATTGTTCTCATTTCCTGACAGGCCATGGTGGCAATCATTCCTGCTGCATGATGAACATCCCCTCATTAGGACACCAAGCACAGTTGGTCAACATTTAGCTCCCTTCAAACACAGTTAGTCCAGGTGTGGCTCTGCAAAGTGCAAGACATTACTAGCATGCAATGATTGATGTAATAGCGAAATAAAAATTTTCAATAATTTAACACAATGCATTATGCTATCTATCTATCTATCTATCTATCTATCTATCTATCTATCTATCTATCTATCTATCTATCTATCTATCTATCTATCTATCTATCTATCTATCTATCTAAGTGTATGATAAAACATCCGCTGGTGGGTCCTGGCCATTTAAAGGAGTTGACATAAATGGTAGTTAAGTGTAGTGGTGCTCAGCAATACCTTTCATTTGTTACTTATGTTTCATAGCCCTGTGAAAGCACATGGGCCATGCTGGTATCCCACCATTTGCTGGGTAGAAGGCTGGACAAAAACTGGACAGACTGCCAATCCATTGCAGAGCACACGCACAGACATACACATTTACCCACACACTCATACCAAGGGGGCAATTTAGCATTTTCAAATCACCTGACTGCATGTCTTCCGACTGTGGGAGAAAACCAGAACACCCAGAGGAAACCCACACAGACACAGGGGACCATGTAAACTCCATACAGAAATGACCACAGACCCCCCGGGAACTGAACCCAGGCCCTGCGTGCAGCGTTACCCATTGCGCTACAGTGCTGCCCATTTTAAAGGTCCTACAAGACCACAAACAGAAAACACAGCACAGTAATGATACAGTTCATATTTCTGATTTTATGCTGCACCCATTTCTTTTACACAGTGTTTCAGTGGGGCTGAAAAGAAGCACCTTTACAGGCCACAAAGAAATAAAGTCCCATTTCACAGAGCAGCATAGCTGGGAAAAGAGTTCAGACCTTTTCAGAGACAGAAAGTCTTAAGAAAAGACCTCAGAATTTAACCCCTCTCTAAAAGAGAAGCTGGAGAAGTGGAGAAAAGAGGAATGAGGAAGTTCAGAGAGTTCAGGACCTAGCAACTCCTTCACACAGTGCTTCATGTACACTATGTACTTCGAGGTTGGTTCTTAAGGCTTGCAGAGTTAAAGGGATTATCAGGGGTTATTACAGCAATTTACTTCCTACAGTTTTCTCGTGTGACCTTGAGATGGCCTTTCATAGCGGCAGATGCAGCAGAAGCACATCGAAAAGCAGAATCTAGAGAGATAAATAAGCTGTGCTGGGAGGTTACAGTGAAGGAGCTATTGTATAAATCTTGCACTAAATCCCATGGATTAATTTGGATTAATGTAATTTGGAACATGGATTAATTACTTTTTAAATTTATGTTAATTATTTTAAAAAGAATTACACGTTTTAATTAACCAGCTATATTGTATTATATTGTATTACATTATTGCAGTTATTACGATGTATACAATATATATATATATATATATATATATATATATTTTCTACTGTTATAGCTTATAGCTTTTGTTTTCTGTAAAAGAAAAATATTAATGAAAGACTTGCAGATACTTTATTTTTAAATAAACAGTAACAGTGCATTAAAGGAGCCATATGTAAGATGATGCAATCTGTAAAACCCACACACTTCATTACAGTACACTACACTATGAGCCAGACTAGCTGGTTAGCATGCTAACTGCCTGACCTACGCATGTCAAATGTTGCTACCCATGCGTTCTTGTTCTTGTTTCCTCCCCTGTCCCACCTCCTTTTCATCTGGCTCATCTCTGTTTACTCTCAGGGGTTTCTTGCTATTATGGATATGTCTGGTCCAATCCCCTCAGTTACCCAGTTCTGAGTTAAATCAAAAGTGAATAAAAAGCATTCAGTCAAATCAAGTCTTTCTCTCCACCAGCTTCTTGTTTGGATTTTGCTGTTCCACCTTAAATGGTAACATCGGAGGGGCCAGCATGTAAGGTGCTGCAACATTTAATATGGAACGGGGTAAACAAAAGGCGTGGCAGTAGTCTGAGCATTTAAGGTGGAATGGGAAAATTAGAATAAGAAGTTTTGCACTAGACACAAAATGGGAAACTCACACTCACAGGTTTTTGCCCACTATAGGAAAAATAAACTTTATCCTGTCATGTGCAGCCAACAAAAGAGCCGTTCTTGAGCTTAGCTCTTAGCTGCCTCTTAGCTGTAATGCTAGCAACAAGTATAAAATGGCACCTTCTCGCAAAGGCTCGTTCTAAGATTATGGAGTCCCCTAATTTATGTAACAGGGGGAGCCAAATCTGAAGCCAAATTGTATCCCATGCTTTCATGTATAGGCAGCCCACAAAACACTAACTACGTGCTCCTACATCACAGTTTGTGGGTTGGTAGGCACTCTGGAGTTTTACCTATGTCCCAGTTAATGTCATGTCTAATCATCTTCATTTCTTTATGTCTCAGACTGCAGTGTTAATGTCTCTTACCTGCATCTAGATCCTTCCATTCCAAACCCATTTGAATTCCTCATGAATTATTTTGTTTTATTTGAATCTAAATATGGCTTGGAAATGAAAAGGCCGTTTAATTTTAGCGTCTAATTATCCATATCTAGTCTGTTCATCATTGTGGCATGATTTTCTGATATATGCCTGGAGGATTCACCTTGTGTTAAGTAATTGATTCTAAACCTATTAGGATGTTGCTTTACAGTATATGATAACGCACTGCACACAAAGGCAACTGCTGTCACACCTTAAATTCCTTCACGTCTCTCAGAGATGGTGACTTTGTAGGAGAGAGTAAGAACGTTTATAACTATATGGCATCATGATTTTGTAATTCTGAATCCTCTCTACTAATCCATTCATCATGAGTAGCAGCCATTTTGAAATACGAAAAGAAAAAAATAAAATAAAAATGGATTTATGAGATTTTAATATGACAGCGGCGATACGTATCATTTTGAAGTTTTGTATTCATAGAGCAAGGTCTACAACCATCTCTCTGAATAAGGCAATCTAACAAAGTCATTTTAGGAAAGCGCCCAGTGCTGAGTGTCCCTATACAGAATATTCCAGCCTCATGTAAAATTCATGAATTCAAATTGATGCTGTAATATGAAATGCAATAACTTTCCAAGCTCATACCAAAGATGTAAAAATTTTGTCCGGCTCCAGCATAACCTCAAACAGGAAGCACTTTCAAAGATGCGTCCAATATTGGCCAAACCCAAAAATATTCATTAAACTGTGATGATTATCATTTGAATGCTTAGTTTACTCATTGCCTACATGTCAACAAATGCGACGAGCATCAGATCTCTCTGCCTATAAAAAGGAGCTGCTGGAGAAGAGGGCTAGCAGCAATAGTTCACCCAACAGCCTTTTGCAATTGTATTAGAGCAGCCAAGACATGGAGCTGTGAGGCTAATGTAGTTAACGAGTCATAGAAGCTTATATCTCACAAATTAGCATCATGCAAACTGTGTTAATACTTCACGTGACCCCTTCTACACTGACTTAACTCTGCAATAAACAGTGTCATGATACATTACTGTTAATGGTCATGACAGATGTCCTAACCTTTAATGTCATGACCGCCAACTACACAGCACAAATTTCCATATGACATAAACTGTTATTACATCAAACATCAAACATTATGACATCTGTCATGACAGTTACCAGGGCTGGAGTCCTCGGTCTCTGGCCTTGAGATTGAAAATTTCTGTTGCCCCTTACATTGTGTGTAAGATTTATGATGAATGAAAAATAAATCTTAAGCTGGTCTTGGTTTAGCAAATAATTTGTGAATTACTGGTAACATGACACTGTTATGTTACTGAACTAAATTCCCCATGGCAAATACATGCAGCACATGTGCCATTTTAAGTAGAAGGGACCAAATCCAGCTTTACTGAAACTGCATACACACTTGCCTTATACCCAGCAAAGTTTTCAGTCAGCTCAAATAGACTTGCTCATTTGGTTTCTGATTTTGTACAACGTGTTGTCATCTGTAACAATGAATTCAAAATTTAGGAACATCAAACTTGGCCTGTCCGGAACAATAAAACTGGCTCGATGCACACAGAGCTAAAAGTCAAATCAGTTTTATTAAATAGATTGAAAGTTAAAGACAACAGCAAAATCCAGGCAAACATAGCCATTAGGCAATGCAGGGTCATAGACAGAGAGACAGGCAAGGGTCGTAAACCAGGGAATTAGATAGACCAGCAAACAAATCCAAAGGGTAAGCCAAGATAGTAAACAGATAAACAAAAGGAGAGACGCAACAAAACAGCAACCAGAACAAGGGGAAGGGGAAAGGAAGTCAAAGCCAGAGATAGCAAACAAGAAAGGCAGGAGAGAAACGCTCTGTAATGCAAACTAGGTTTGGTAAAACTTTGCAATGAGTGTATGTGTGTAGGGTTTGAAAGGAGACATGAAAATGAGAGGCAGGTGTGTGCAATCAGTACTTTGTTGAGGTGGAGCAGGAAAATGAGGTGTGATTGAAGAACTTGGGACATGTGAGGGTAGTGAACTATGAGAAATGGAGTTTAGGAGATTGTCAGTGTCAGTGAAACCCCAGAGGCATGACAAGGCCTCACAATGGCTACCACTACTTTTCTGAGCTATGCCACATATGTTTGTTTCAGAGACAGCCGTGTCAGACACCACATACATACTATACCACATAACACAGGAGGTGTCAAGATTTCTGCTACGGGTAGTGCTCTTTATTCACACCAGCAGAAAAGGCGCATACAGAAGCACTTAGCACAGCTCCTAACGCAGCTGCTAGCAGACCCCACAATATCTTCACCACATTGACTCCTTCTGTTTCAGAATGAAGCTTACTTTACACCAATTGATTTGTTGTTGTTGTTTCAGTCTATTGAGACTGAAATTTAGAAAAAGATGTCAGGCAAGTCAGATGTCTTGATCAGTTATTGTTACTGCCCCAAGGACACATCTGAGATCAGGGACTGGTGTTTATCAATATGCTAAGTAGATCTTATTCAGAATTTACAAGGTAAAAGGTGTATGAAGTTTCATATAAAACTGGTGAGCGAGAGATTTAGAAATGTAGCAATGTCTACATGCTACATCGAGAAGGAAAATTCGGTTTTCTATAAAAGGGGCCAGTTTAATATTGCAATACAGCTATTTGAATTCAAATGGCTCAAAAAGTGCAGCTTTATTAGAAGCTGTAATGCATTAGTATGTGATCTGCATGATTCTCAAACTAGGCCCGAGGGTCCCGATACAGTCTACACTTTTGCTTCAGTCCAACTTGCACCACATACAGGACAAATAAGACTTGCCTAGGGGTCTCTGAGGACCAGCTTGCTCTTACATAACATACTTAGTTCCATGCTATTATTTAGAAGTCAGTGTTTAAATTGGTATAGTAGTCACTACATTAGCCTTGCAGCTCCCAAAGTGAATGTCCGACTGTTAGCATGTCTTGGCTGATCAAGGGGGTCATTGTGTAAAATTAGATTTTTGGGCAACCCATGACCATAACAAGCAACAAAACAAACAGACGAGCTGCCCAGGCTAACAGAATAAGAAGATCTGTATTGTGACAGGCAGACCAGCAGTGCTGGTTCTGCCCTGCTTACTGGCTTGTCACTCAGAAAGGCTGATAACCACCTCCTCCCACAGACAGAGAGGAAGATGGAGACAGAGAGAGAGAGAGAGAGAGAGAGAGAGAGAGAGAGAGAAAGGTGGGTATGTCCCAGGAGACTAAGCTTCCTCTCTAGGCATAGAGTGTTACACTATTAGCATTAGCAAACACAGCAGTCTTTTGCTACAGGGTGGGCTGTGCACCCCCAGCAACACAGCAGGATGCACATCCCTCCACAGATCACTCCTGCTGGAGCCCAGCAGCAAACACAAGCCCCCCTCCCAGCAACCCCCACCACCCACCACTCCACACATCAGACATCCCTAATCCAAGCACGACAGCTATACCGATCCAGTGCAGGAAAGGTAGTGGAAGCAAAACAGCATGCTTCAGGCCCGAGGCACCGTGTTCTCCTACCTGCGTGATCTTGGCTGTGTCTGTGCTCGTGGCCTACATCTCCACGCGCCGCAGCTATGTGAACATCACAGGCTCCTCTTCACACGCTGCATGAAGCTCAGCTCGCCTCACGCTCTCCGGGGCTCTGTGGCTATAATTGGATCGTGGCTCATTCGTGCAGAGGAACCCACCGATTTGCAAGGAGGTTTTTTTTTTATTAACCAAAAACACACGTTCCTGGGGTGGGATCCATTTCAAGCACAGCCTAGTCGGCAGTGTCCTGCTTTTGTGTTACACCTTCCAGGATCAGCAGCTTTTTAGCCCGTTGCAATGCTCGGTCTGTTGCGGATAAAAAAGGTGCTGAGCCATCACCTGCCCTGGAGGAGGTGCGCTCTTGACAACAAAGGTGCCAGAAGAACTCTTTTAGAGCAATGCCATGCGTACCTAACACATAGGGCTCTTTAAGGGCTCATTAGCAAAGAAACATATAGACATATACAGAACCATGAACATTTAAAGAACCGTTTGCAGGTTTAAGGGATTATTTGCATGGTGATTTTTTTAGATTGATGGGAAATGTGCTGTAGATGGTTCTACTGTGTATAGTACCTTTTTGAAAAGAGTGCTATAATAGCAACAAAAAGTGTTCTCCTAGTGCTACAACTAGTTGTAGCTATAGCAGAACCCTTTTTTCAATTCAATTCAATTCAATTCAACTTTATTGTCATTATACCAATACAGGGTTGTACAGTATATTGAAACACGGTGAGGCTCCTTCTCCAGTGCAGTTGAATAATGTGTATATATATATATATATAAATAGTGTAGTGCAAAGACAATAGACAAAGACGATGTGTGCAAACAGTACAGTATGTGTACAGGACATGTGCAAAGAGTAGCGCAGTATCAGTAAGTATGTGGTTTAAACAGTATGGATATATAAAGTGTACAGTGCAGGTGGGAAAATAGCAGCTTAATGTTCAGTAACAGCCAAATAGCTTTGTACAGATGTTCAGTATAGATAAATAAATATAGATAAATAAGAACCAAAACAAAAAAAAAACTGGATGTTCAAGTATACAGGTTGAGTTAAAGTGCGGTGCAAATAGTCCTGTGAGGTAGAGGAACTACAAATCAGTAGCAGTCTTTAGTGGTGTAGTCATGTTCTGTTAGGCGCTGCTGGTGTGATGGTTTTTTGAACACTTTTAAAAAAAAGATTCTATATATTACTATCTACAGCACACTTTGCCTTATTACAGAGTTCCTTGGGTGTTTATGGTTCTATATAGATATATGCTGCTAAAGAACCCATTGAGGAACCATCTAGTTCAACCATTATTACGCTTACTCTTTATCTGCTGCTCATGTAGTGTCTTTGACTACAGACAATGTCAACACTCTTCCAGGATCAGACAGCCTGGACGTCATTGGGCAGTAATAAGAGTGTGTCAAAGAAGTTCTGTTCTTCTGACAGGTCTAAATTAATGCCCATGGTAACCACCCATATGCTATAGATGCAGCGCACAGGACAATCCACACAGGATGAGGATGTTCTAGCCAGAGAAAGCCAACTGATAGACTTGTCTGTAATTATGGTTGCACGTTGCTTTGCAATTGGAGGAATGGTTTCCGCATAACATTTTTTCTGCTGTATTTTCCCATTAAGAATGAATGGGATGGAAAAAGTACCCACCCATCTACTGTACTTCTGCTACACCAAGAGACACTATTTCTGATACACCATCTCAGGGCAGACCTCAGAGAACAAATTCAATGTTGGTTTGACCCACACTCATCTGTTTGTCTTTTTTTTTTACACCCCTTTCTCCCACTATCTTTGTTTCCTGAAACCTGCGGCCACCAAACTGCACATGCTCACTCAGCGCAGATCCCCAAACTCTAATGCACAGCACATAGTGACCCGCACTCCTCTATGTCTTGTTTATTCATCCCTCATTTCCCCTTTAACAACTACAGCCTAACAACAGCCTAGCAGGATGTGAGAACAATTTAAGATGCACAACTTTCTGAATTTCTTCAATTTTGTTTATTACAATGCTCATTTTAATTCTGCGCGTGTTCTAGTGATATTATCGTTGCATTGAAAAGCTCTTGCTGCAGACATAAGGGTCAGTTCTCTAGATACCCCATGGAAAATGGCATCATCAGGATTTGTATCCCTGTGGAATCTAGGGAGATACAGCCTATCCATCGAATAGGACTTTGGGGCCCATTTTCACAAAGCGTCTGCCGGGGAGTAGGAATGCTGATCTAGGCTCAGTTTATGTCCATAAGGTTTTAGTAAATTAGAGAGGAATCTGATCCTAGATCAGTGCTTTGAGAGGTTTTGCGAATATCATAGTCTGCAAATGCAGAAGCTGAACGGAAATTCTGATGTTTTAGATTAAACACTAAACTGTCAGGAAATCACAGTGGAAAAGTCACATTTAAATCACATTTAAATTTACAATTTTTAGGAAGGCTAGAGATTCCTAACCAATTTCCTGGAGGACCCTTGCTGGACCCATTTTTTGTAGTTTCCTGCCAAAACACACACACACTTTAATTCAGAACGGAATTTATAATTCATAGATTTGTTGGATCAATATGCAGGGAAGGGGATCTTCCAGAACCACAGTAGGGAAACACAGTTCTACACTTTCTGGACTCAGATACTCCTAAATAATTGCATACATATTTTGACTTACACTGAAAAGAAATGGATGGAAAAGAGAAATAAAGCTTTTGACCAACAATTAAAAAGGAAATGTGAAAATGATGGAAATATGATGGAAACACATTTGCAGAACAAATAATATACCCTACTGTGGTTCTGGAAGGTCCCCTTCCCCATATATATATATATATATATATATATATATATATATATATATATATATATATATATATATATATATATATATATATATATATATATATATATACCTAATAATCCCAGTGTTGCATTTAAGCCTTCAGAAATATAAGTATTATTTAAAACACTGTTTATTTAAATTCATTTTTTAATTGTAACCGTATTGCGTATGGTGTATAACAATCAGAAATGTACAGCATGTGATACTGTGGTCTGTACTCCTTGTCCATATTGTAACCACCAGGGTGAGTCCCGTCTTACTGTTCATTATGCTCTCCCCTATCTGCTCAAACAGTGCAGACTATAAACCTCACAATTATCCTACACTGGCCAGAGAAATCCCTACCCTATGACTCCTAGAAGCTCTCAGGTTATTAGCCCCAGCACATTCGCACTGCTACACTCCTGTTCCTTAATGAAGCTCCCTTACTTGAATCCTGCTCACAGAAACTTCAGTGTCTACAGCTTTCATGCATAAGTGCTAAAATAGCAAGATGTTTAATGAACCACCCACAATTACTTACCAACAATCTTTCCAACTGTGCAACAAAATGTGGAGGTTTATTAGTACACAGGTTCCACTTCCACTGCAGTCTGACCTTGGAATCGTCAGTCTGGAGTGAAATCACAGAGGGAACAGGGACAGTCATTGGTACGAAGCACTGTTCTTATGAAGCAACTGAAGTTAGCTGAGTGCTAATGGCTCCTCCTTGTGGAGAATCGTCACCCTGCTAAACATGAGTGAGTGATCCATGAGCTGCTATAGATTGTAAAACACTGAATGGCTGACCACTGGTCATCTGATCTACTCTGAGTCACATTTGAGCAGTCACATACTTTAGCTGAGTTAATGCTGGGTAGAGATGGCATATCAGCAGAAAATGATAGACCGGATATCATAGGGGGGAAAAAAAGAATGATTCAGTCCTGAAAAATCCACAATCAAACTGAGTGATGTTAATTAAAATTAATGAATTAAATTAAACTGAAAATGTAATATTTGTGTTTGATTATTATGATTTTGCATTACACTAATCATTACAATTTCAAATGGACAGCGTCAGTAACTATGTAGGTCTAATAGTTTTTGTATATACATATATTTAGGATTTTAGCTTTGAGCAGAAAGAAGCAGCGAGTTCCCACATACACCACAGCCAAGTCATCTGCTCACACTTAGAACAGTTTGTCCTCAGTGGTCCTTTAATTGAGGGGAAGCAAACACAGCAACTCCTCTCATTCAGCGACATTTCATTACCATTATTGATTAGGCCTGTAGCTCATTTCATGTATGTGTCGGTGCTCATACTAAACCAAGTAAAGGCACACGCTGAATGTCTGTGTAAAGAGAACTAGCTGCTGCTCTCTGACCTGACTTCATCTGTGGTTAGATTTGGAAGACAGTGAGTGTGAACAATGTGTGAGAGACCCACTATGCTAATCTTAATGCAGCTGTATAGGTTCGCTTACTGTTTTGCTGAGTGGATTCAGCTCATTATCCAGATGCCCAGTAAGAAGCCAAACCAGAACACGATGTTGTTTGAAAGGATGCTGTTTGAGTCACTGGGTAGGTGCAGCTCTAAAGTGACCCTACAAAGCAGAGCTCATGGTTAAGGGTGAGCTACAAGGCAAATATCCAACATTTTCACAATATGTATCATGGTATGTAAAGTTACAGACAGAGTGCACCAGTAACAGCCGCATTTAAGGACTAACCCTTTCAGTTTCACCTGGTTTAATGATTGAGACGTTTAGTTTTTGGAGAACCTTGATGAGTCAAAACTGTTACAGGTGTTGGTAAAGGGAACCAGACAACAGAAGAGTTTAAAGCTCACTCACAGAAAGTTATTACATTAAATAATTATGATATATGCTGCTTTATGTTTATGTTGGTGACGTGACATTTTTTGTCAGAAATTGTTTTTTATTCTATTTTATTCCATTTGGTTTACTCTATCCATGGTGGAGGGGTATATGTAGAGTGGCATGAGGAAGAATAGGTCCCAAAGAATTAAATAAAATGTTTAAGAAGCAATTAAAATGGTTGAGAAGTAAATAAAATGACTATATTCATGTTGCAGACGTAGAGACCCCTGGTTCTTATTATGTCTGTAAAGAATTCTAAGTCTGGATATTGCTCTGTGACATTGGAAACATATTGAAGATTGAATTATGAAGATGTTTAGAAAAATTGGTTGTCGTAATATTTAGGGAGTATAGAGACACTTAAAGTTCAGCCTGGGTTTGATGGTTGTTCTGCCTGATACAGTTAAAGTGGCGTTCTTTAGACTTCAATATTGCAGTTAGGCTTATATGCTACTGTTAGCTAGCTGACCAGCCTAGTACCAGTTAAGTTGTTAATCAGCCTGTCAGTTTATCTTATTTATCAGTACACTCAGTGGTCCATGCCAACAGCATAAGAGTCAAAGATTATTCCATGAACAGCACATGTATTGTTCATGTCGCAGTCATACAGAGTTTCATTGTTGTGAGTTAATTGTGTGTTCATAGGTGTACGTACATCATGCAACTGAACACAGCTCAGCAAATCAGCTTTTACAACCGGAACTTTATAACAGATGTTGTAGTGACTGTTGTGACATCTAGCCTCTCAACATGTTACAATTGAACCACCTATGGAGTTAGTGTAGTGTTTGCATTCACTCGTTTACCTTTGGCTGAACTGTTAATAAATTCAGCTTTTCTTCTACTTGTAGCAGAGAAGAGTAAGTTACTTATTTTAAAAATGATTTATCTTGCTTAGTTATTACACAAATATCAACAGTTATTAGCAAATTTCATATTTCTTTGATTAATTGTTAGTTAAACATTAAGTAACTAAACATCACACATGAATTAAAATGGAAGTCATCATGTAATTAAATATGTATTTGCCTTTCAGTAGAATCACAAAACAACGATGATAACTCTTGATTTTTTGATGTTTAAAAGTCTGTAAAGACAAACCATCTCACATACTGTGCTTTACTATGTCCACTTGAACTCCTGGAAACATAGTGATTCTAGATCTCTATAGACAGTCAGGCTATTTAAAGGTATTGTCTAAACCCTTTTTACACTTGTCATCATTTTGGTGTTGCACAAATAGATACACCAAGAAGGAATCAACTGACAGGAATGTAATTGGTGGGTAGGTTTTACACTGCGAGATGTGAATGATTCAAGTTTCATGCTCGGCTGCATATGTGATGTAAGCAAGGATGGGTCTTATCACTGTACCTGGCTGACCTAACAGCCACGATTTCGGACATTCAGCAAGCAGTGATGCCCTCCATGAGTCAGCACCACTGGCAGACAGCTGCACAATGCAGGAGTACATGTACGCAGACTGTTACGATGACTGCCCTTAATACTACATCAACATCACCAAAGGCTGGGATGGTGTCGTGCCAGACTGTCATGGCGTGACTCAATACATATTTTCCACATCAGTCTAAATTTATCATCATTTATTGTTCCTGGTAACCTTTATCCTCCTTCCCAAATAGCATTGCAACCCCACACTTCCTTATGGGTGCAACAATTCTTAGATGGTGATGAGTGTAGATGAAAGCACAGTTAGTCATGGTCCTGAAAGTGCCAACAACACACAACATGCTAGGAAAAGCTTACCAATACGTCATCTATCATAGCAGTCATATAGTCATCTCCCTCACCCTCAGCCTGACTGACACATGACCAATCAGTCACAGTCACGATTCTGAAATGAAGAAATAGCACAAGTCCACACAGGGCTTTTTAGGGAAACTCAAAAATGATTACATAATGTTATATATAGATATGAACAGACCAGAGGTAGTCAAATGAAACAGTAGAAATACCATCATAAAAGCCAAAAATGAAAAAAAAAAAACAACAACATGAAGGTAAAAGCCAGCCACTATTAGCAGGGCATCTCTGTCACATCACCTCTTTATCAAAAGCTTGTTGAACCTTTCAGGAATGACTGCAAGGCTGGGGCGAGGTAACCTATCAGGAAGTTCTACCATCATACAGTCCATTCAACCTAATCAAAGTTTAATGCAGCAAGGTAACCTGCATTCAGCCTGAATCAAGCAGGCGGTCATATGTGTGCAAAGCATCACTTTTGCCTTGCCTTAATGAAAACAGCAGTTGTATCTGTTCGCTGTCCAAAGAAAAACATGTATGTCCGTTTTTGTTGATTTTTACTTTCATGCCTCATTTGATCACATGAGCTGCCGTTTACACTGTGAGGAAATTTCATGAAGAATGGACCAACAGAAATGGCCCAAAACTGCTTTGAAAGATGTTTGGTTCCATTGACTTCCATTCACATTACATGAGGTTTTTGGTCTCTCCTGTAAAGTTGACATTTTGGTGATCAATATATGTGATCTGTTCTTAGGCCTGTTTTTTAGTTATTGTTAACTTGTGAGATGTTGTTCTTGTCATTCATATAGGAGGTTAGCATTTACACTTCCATGTGTGTAGAAGTGCTTTACTGCTGAAATATTAGAAGTATTATTTAATCTCACTTTTTTTAATGGCAGAGACTCTAAAAGAAATCAAAGACCCAAAGACCTGTTTCTGACAACATGCATGACTACTGTATAGCATTTTGATCATGTGTTGGAATACAAGTACTGGGAATACAAATCGATGATACAAAAATGCAATTCAGTCCACCATTAACCATTTACACCATTAACATTGTGTAAAGGCAGGTTTCAGAATACCTACACACAGTGTAGGTGTTTTTAAATAAAACACCATCAGTACTTACTTCATGTAGTTCCTGCTAACATCTAAGTAAACCGATATATCAGTGTGGTGGTCAGTTATTAATCCCAGTGCTGTTAAGTTCTTTTGATGGATGATCAAACTAATAATCTCCTCAGCAGTGGACGTGTTACATAATACGTTTAGCATTGATGTTATATTGAACATATTGGAGTGTAGCAGTGGACTGAAGCAGACGTGCAGTGTAATTTAATAAACAATTGTTTTCCGTGAAATAGAAAATTATATTGAGGTGTTGAAAAGAGCTTTTTGCATGTAGCTTAGCAGGATCTAAGTATATTGTAAATGTATTTTGAATATGTTCTGATGAAACATGTAATTGTCCAGGTGTGACCAGTGTATATGAAAATGCTGCCCTGTCGTATGTTTTGCATGAAGTCTGCAGTAGCTATCAGTGTCCACAAAGAATGTTAAATGTTACTTGTAGACAGTTGTTGAAATTCAGATATGAAATGATGTTAGGTTACACGATCCCATTTCTATATCCAGTATTTATCTATCTATCTATCTATCTATCTATCTATCTATCTATTAGAAATGATTATTTTTGATCATATATATACACATATTTATATACATATACATAATCAAAGATAGATAGATAGATAGATAGATAGATAGATAGATAGATAGATAGATAGATAGATAGATAGATAGATAGATAGATAGATAGATAGATAGACAGATAGACAGATAGATAGATAGATAGATAGACAGATATCACATTCAGTTTCTCCATAGTCCTTGTCGTCTTTCAAGCTATCCCGATTTCTAGCTCTTGTTCAGCATGGTCATCACTTGCCTGAAGGAGACAATAATGAGGTCATCAATCAATATGTCAGTTGTGCTGTTCTCAATCATGATGAAAGCAAGGCTGGATTCCTAATCTTCCCCTGATTATAACCTGAGATTAATCTGCTGGGAGAAAATCATCCACCAGAATGGAAGACATTCTCTGTAGCAGGTCAACCTGTTCCACATTTCCATCACTTCTGCAGTGGCTGGGTCCTGACTCCCTCACTAAGCTGCTGACAGCAGAATGTATGTTTGCTGAAACGTACAGCCGGTGCTTTTTTTTCTCTGGTGCCTGGCTGCTTCTGTGTGGTTGTCTTGTGCGTTTTTATGTAGACTGGTTTGCTCTCATGTAAACTATAGGATTACACCAGCCTTGGATTTTATTTCTGGCATCTTGGATTTACAAGCCAGTGTAGATTACATATTCTACACTAAACTCTTCTATGTTTAATCCATTTGTTCATGGATCAAAACTTAATTCTTTCTTGCTTGCACCGAAAAGACAGCCAGGAGACGAGATGAGGGTTGTTTCTTTTTTTTTTTAAGGCGATCGCAGCTGAGTCTCAGCTCTCAACCAGGACACACAGTATTTATAGGCTGTTTCACCCCCTTTAAAGTACAATGATCGTACTTGAGGGCTGTATTCTTGGATCTAGGTGTACTAGTGTTGTTTTACCAGATGATCAATTCTCCTAACCAATAATAGCCTAAAGGTATTTAACCCTTAACCTACACCTGACCTACCTGCTTTATACCCCTGATCATAACACTTCCCCAGGATGTGTTTATTTTTTCCTTCTGGAAAAGCAGTTCTTCCCAGAGAGTAACAAATAATCAAAGGAAGTTAAGCTTTTGGTATCAGTATGGTTTACAAATGCTAAAAACTAACGACGACATAGAAGAACAGAATTCTGATTCGGCAGGTTTCTCCTGAATTTATTTGGGAAGTTATTGTTAATGGACACGACAATACTCAAGTAACCACCACATGGACCCAATGAAGTGCAAATAAACAGTGTAATGCCTAATATTTGTTATTTATTATAAAATTATCAAATTACAATCAAATACGTAGGTAGGACAAGACCAGTAATATTTCATTATTAGATTATCATTAGATTTTAGATCATTGGAAATTTACAAAAATGTGAGTAATGCTGGGAAAATATAATATTGTGAAAATACAATATGACTATACTTCAAGAACTGTCAATGATACTCGTTGTGTCATGTGATATGTTGGTGCAAAAACGAGCTAATAAATCAGAAAGCTTGAGTGCGGATTATTGTTGTTGAAATGTACACTATATAAGATCAGGGGATTTAAACACCCTTTCTTTTGGAAGTGTGTAACATCACTCAACACTGAGAAGAACGCTTTGTGCTTCAGGCCCGTTGAGTTCCCAGTGGAGACTCTAGCTCTAATGATCTAAGTTTAATGGTTTAATGGGTTTCAGCCTTTTCAAAAAGCTATCCATCTTTTCAATATAATGGTCTTGGGTAAATAACAATCAGGTAATTAACCATCTGCACTCTGAAATGTCACCCATTCATCCACAAATAGTCATGACATTTCTGCTCACTGAACTTCCCAAAAACTTTGAGGCAAGATGGCTAGGTGCCAAAATGTCATGAAACCAAAATATCAAAGTTGAGCCATTTAGAGTGGTTTGATTACAGACTGTGATTTCCTTACCGTGGTGGTAATGGGAACCAGGGGTCACAATTTCTGCAACACAAATATAACCACTTATTTACCAGCGAATCTATTAAATTATAATTAATGATGGTAGAAAAGCAGAAGATCTGAAAAAGTATCTTAACCTAAAATGCCCGGCATGTACCTCTTCAACTCGAATGGATGGTGATTTCTTACTTAGCTACAAAATTCTGGAGTTCTCCAATTACAGAAGTGTCTTCATAATACACTCATCCTCAAAACAATAACTGCCCCCAGAAGGAATTAACCGTCATAATTTAAACCTGGTGGCTACGTTTGACATCACCAGACGTGTGAATGATTTAAGTTTCACACTCGGCCGTGCCTGTGACGTAAGCAGGGGTGGACCTTATTGCTGTACCTGACTGACCCAGCAGCAACATCTACAGACATCCAGTAAGCAGTAATGCCTCCATGAGTCATACTGTTAGTACCAGCAGCACTGGCAGACGGCATGCAGACCATTACGACAACCGCCCTTAACACCACGTCAAAGACTGCAGTGGTGTCATGCAAGGCTCTCATAGAGAATGGCATCATTTAGAATGGCAGAGGGTCATCTTCAGTGTCCCACTTTTTCTTGGTGGAGATGAGCAACGAATCTGTATGTGGAGGCCCCGCGGTCAGCACCAAGATGGTTTGTTGTCAGGCGTCTGCAGGAACTGCATGAGAGTTATCAATCTGCACTGGGTGGATTATCACAGGAGACCATTAGAAACCTCTAAAACTCCATGCTGAGATGTCTGGCATGTTGCATTAGCAAACATGGCAGCCTGGCACCATAGTGTGAGACACTACTTCTGTATGTGTAGCTCAATAAATATTGCTCATATTAGTCTAAATGTATCATCATTTATATAGCACTGCAAACCCACACTTCCTTCTGTGTGCAGCTATTCTGTCGATGAAGAGTTTATTGTATATATATATATTTATATATATATATATATACATATACATATAACCCATATGTTTTGTTTGGAGGCCATTAGTTTTATAACAGCACAGGGCAGAATAAAAAATTTCACAGCACCAACCGCCGGTTACATAATACTTTCAAAACATCCACAGCTCAGTAACCCGGCATAATCCTTCAGTGGTCATGCTGTATGAACAGGCTGACCATAGACTGAATAATGTAATCACTCCAGTGATCCATCACCTCCTCCATGACGATGTCCTGAGCTCAGCCTCACCAGCAGCCTGGCCATTATTCCTTTCAGTCTACAGCACACGAGAGGGACACACGTTTTTTGCCATTGTTCTGTAACTTTTCTGAGACACACGTCCATAGAAGAGAGCCCTAATATCATCTTGACAGTTGACACACCACTCACAATAAGCTGTGGTTATGTAATAAGCAGACTTCATAGACAGAAAGGGAGACAGAGAGGCCCGGAAGACGTCCAGATGGTTTCAAATGCTAATTAGCTAATTAAAAGTCTCTCCAGTCTGTTGTTTTGCATAACGCAAGAAAGGAAAGGTTGTAGCTGGTCCTGTACCCAAGGTCACTAATTGCTTGCATGGTGGGCCGTTTCCTCTGCTCTTGAACAAATGTTGAGTGCCTGAAAGACCACTTTATCTCTCAATGGTTTTTAATCTTTCCCTTCTTCCAGCAAAATGCCCTTTCTACAGAACTTGAGCAATTAGACTTTTTATACGCCAACACAAAACCACAGTATAGGGCTGCGGATATATACTGTTTTTCTAATAACAGCTTTTTTATTGTTATTTAATTTTTAATATTTTTATGCTATTCGCATAAGCCAACTAAACTTTACCTTATATAAATGTTTCATGATGAACTGCGCTAAAGTACTTGGAATAAAACCAGCTGACAAAACATAAACCTTATACTGTAGCAGCACCACCTGCATATAACTACCATGAGGAAACATGGGGGGTCTGGACCCCGGTAGGTTTGGAGGGATTTAATGAGGTTGGGAGAATCTGGTCCTGATAATATGGTAGTCTAGTATGCAGTTCCCATCCCAGGTCTAGTAGTGACAGGTTCTTAGCTGACCTCAAAATGAACTACCCACTGTGTTTAATTCTACGTGAGATGCTGCATCCAGAGTAGCTTTGATGTCTTGAGATTTTCGGATGCGCGGCACCCATGACTATCATCAGATATAAATTGTAAGAGTTCATGAAGGTAATTAAAAGATCATGTTCCTTAAGTTGACATTATTGTTGTTGTTATTGTTATTATTATTGTTGTTGTTGTTTTGTTGTTGTTGGGCTTTAGCTAAGCATAGTTCCAGCAGTTGATAAGTTTAGGCTTAAGCATTTGTAAATAGCTTTATAAGAAACAAATAGCATTTTTATTGGGTATTTAAAGTATGTTTTGTACAGTGTTATATCATAACAACAACAAGCATGATCATTCACCGTCAACTAGAAAACATATATCAAATCAGTTATATTATAGCATTTTTTGGAAGGATGGAAGGATGGAAAATGAACAAAGAAAAGGAAAATGTCACTAAACATTATGGATGGTAAAAAGAGATCAGTTAATTGGTGAAAAAGATAAATGTTGGAGTAATACAAATATTGTACGTAGCCACACCAGCAACTGCACATAGTTAGATGTTAAAACCTCTTATCTCTGAAATAGTACCTTTACAGGAGAAGGCAAAAATGCTTTTTACTTTCAATGTTAGTCAATGTATAAAAACATTTTCTGTTTCCAAGTAGTTGGAGCATTTCTGTTGGTCTAATCAACATAAAATTTTGACACAAGCTACAATGATCAAAAATAAACTTTATTATGTTTTTTAGACAATGACAATATTCAGTAGACCAGTTTATATGTCTATGTAAGGTAGTGAATGGACCTAACTAAGTGTCCCTAATAAAATGGACATTAAGTGTAGATAGCTGTGTACCTTTTATGTAGAGGTATGTAAAGTACACAGCTATCTGGTTGATGCCTGACTAATGTTGCAGCCAGGGGAAGCAAAAGTGAAAGATCCATTTAGTGCCATGCGCCTAATAACCTGCTAAATAATGTAGCGGAGGCTAAAAATAGCAGCCATTTTAATTGAAAGAGTTCGGAATCAGCGAGGCGTGATGGTGGACTTGATAAAATGACAGGCTGCTGCTCCGGAAAAAAAGGGAAAGTGGTGAGGAAAGCACGAAAGAACATTATGTAACCCTATGATAAATGTACAAGACCATCCAGCCTAGACGTCTTTCTAATTTGTACAAATAAATGGCTCCTTCCACGACTCTTTTTACCTCAGCACAATGTCATTTAGTTTCAGTTTAGTTTCAGAATGCTTTATTTTTTCCTGATCATGTATGATGAGGTTCCATAATTTGTCCTAGAGCGATCCTATCAAGCATGGACGGAATAAGATATGAAGAAAAGATTTCATTCAATGGAACGGTAATGCAGAAAAGCCCCTGTGGCTGTCAGCAAACCTAAAGCTTTCAAAATGCTATATATATATATATAGTGACATATGACACTATGAAAAGGGCCTAACAGAAGATATAAGGGATGCAGCCATCAATTCTCTGGTATTCAAGATAATAATTAAGAATTTAAATTAGGCAGGCTGAGCTTGCTGGGCCTAGGCGCCTCCCACTGCAACTTCCTGACTGGGAGATCACAGTCTGTCAGAAATGGCAAGAACACCTCAATCACCACCCCACTGAACACAGGCACTCCCCATTGCTGTGTGCTCAGTCCCATGATATTCATACCGCTAACTTAGGTCAGATTACATCTTGAGGTTTGCTGATGATACTACAGTGGTGGGTCTTATCAGCAACAGATCAGCAACAGTGACGAGTCAGCATCCAGGGAGGAGGTGGAACGACTTTCAGACTGGTGCGGAGACAACAGCCTATCTCCTAACATTGATAAGACAAAAAGATGATGGCAGACTTCAGTAGGACTCGAGATGGAGATCGCTCTTCACCGTACATCCATGATTCAGCTGTAGAGAGAGTCAGAACGCATCACAGATGACCTCAACACCACCTGCCCAGGAAAAATTCTCAGGAAATCCCTGCAGAAAATTCATTTCCTGTGAGGATGTGAAGAGAGAAAAGCCCCCCGGCCCTCTTCCTCACTACTTTTAATAAGGGGACAGTAAAGAGTGTTTAGACCAGCATGACAGCTGCACCATCTGGATATGGGAATTATACCGTTTACAGCACAGATGTCCCACAAAATACATCTGGACTAATCCAGACCCTTTCCACTCATCACAGACTGTTGACACACCCTTAACCACTACTGCACACCCACGCTTTGTTGCTTATCTATCAGTCTGCTATGAGATTCAACTTTCTGTACAGTCCATACTAACATTTACAGCATTTAGTTGACACTCTTATCCAGAGCAACTTACAAGGGTATTCATATCACAGGTAGGCACAGGTAGTGTTAGGAGTCTTGCCCAAGGACTCCTATTGGTGTAACACAGCATAGTCACCCAGACCAGGAATCGAACCCCAGCCTCCCACACATGGTGGTGGCTCCTTGCTGGGTAGTGGTGTTGTCCGCTGAGCTACACCAACCTCAATGATTTTTAAGTTTTCCCTTCTTCCAGCAAAATGCCCTTTCTACAGAACTTGAGCCATTAGACTTTTTATACACCAACACAAAACCACAGTATAGGGCATTATAGGGCACAGTATAACATTGTTTGCATTAGTTCCCTCATCACTGTCTCCTGCTAAATACCTGTTTTCCCATTCATATTACATATACATATAGTTTTTGATGTCCTCTCCAGTATTTATTGTCTTGTGCCTTTGCTGCTTTGAGCTCTTATACATTGTGCTTTGAGAAACACTGGAACACTGTAAAAACACTGGACTAGACTTTTGTACAGCATTGTATGTAGTTTTTCTAGGTAATGTCGCCAAATTGCATGCAATGTTCTCTATTTTTCAAAAAGATGTTTGATGTTTCACATTTGTTTTCATTTGTTGTCTAGTAAACTATACTGCCAAGAGTATTTACTCTCCCATCCAAATCATAGAAATAAGGTCCAGTCACTTCCATGCCCACAGGGGTATTAAACCAAGCACCAAGGCATGCAGACTGATTTTATGGACATCAGTAAAAGAATGGGTTGCTCTCAGAAGCTCAGGGCACTGTGATAGAATGCCACCTGCGCAACAAGTCCAGTCCTGAAATTACCTCACTACTAAATATTCTACAGTCAGCTGTCAGTGGGGCTATAACAAAGTGGAAGCAATTGGGAACTACAGTACCTCAGTCACGAAGTGGTAGGCCACGTAAAATGGTAGAGTGGGGTCAGCAGACGCTGAGGCATGTAGTGCACAGAGGTCACCAACTTTTGGGCTGGAGGTTAGGGAACCAGCCCTGTGACCAGAGGGTTGCTGGTTCGATTCCCTGAACTGACAGTAACAACTGAGGTGCCCTTGAGCAAGGCACCTAACCCCCAACTGCTCCCTGGGTGCTGTGGATAGGGCTGCCCACCGCTCCAGGTAAGTGTGCTCGCTGCCCCCTAGTGTGTGTGTTCACTAGTGAGTGTGTATGTGGGTGTTCCGCTTTACGGATGGGTTAAATGCGGAAGACAAATTCCTCTGTGTGAAAATCACAATTGGCACAAAATGGTATCTTATCTCAATCACTACAGACCTCCAAACTTCATGTGGCCTTCAGATTAGCTCAAGTAGAAAGCTTCATGGAATGGGTTGTCATGGCGGAGCAGCTGCATCCAAGCCTTACATTACCAAGCGCAATGCAAAGCGGTGAATGCAGTGGTGTAAAGCACTGTAAAGTGTTCTCTGGAGTGACGAATCACATTATGGTGTGGGGGTGTTATTCAGGAGGCTCCGCCCCTTAACTCCAGTGAAAGGAACTCCTAATGCTACAGCATACCAAGAGACTTCGAACAATTCCATGCTCCAAACTTTGTGGGAACAGTTTGGGGATGGCCCCTTCCCGTTCCAACATCCAACAGTAAGGTCCTTAAAGATGTGGATGAGCGAGTTTGATGTGGAAGAACTTGAGTGGCCTGCACCTCAACCTGATAGGACACACATTCCCAAACCTTGTGGAAAGTCTTCCCAGAAGACTTGAAGCTGTTATAGCTGCAAAGGGTGGGCCAACATCATACCAAACCTTATGGATTAAGAATGGGATGTCACTCAAGTTCATATGCATGTGAGGACAGACGAGCATTGCACTTTTTGCACTTGGTTTTGAGGAATAGCTATGGATGAGAAACTGTCAACAGCCTTTTGGACATATATATCATAAACATACTGTACATACAATGGTTGCCAAATAATACTAGTGTTGCCATAACCCATTGTAGACGTGTGCATGAACTGTTTTTTAGCTAATTGTCTGTTTTGCACCAAAATAAATGAACTGGATCAATTCAAAAAACGTGTGAATATCAGTGTGGACATTACAAGATTAACATCCATTCATACACTAATGCACACCTCAAGCCTTTGTTAAGGTGGCCTGTTTAGCACGTCAGCCATCCAGATGGAGAAGGTCTTAAGGTCCTCACTGATCCACCCTTCACTCAAACATACTGGACACCAGCTCTCTTTAATGTAGGTCACCTCCATTAGCCATAACAAGGGTGAACACTATTTACAAAGGTCTGCTTTAAGCAAACATGGAGAAGCACCCTGGCCAATAAATGATTTGTGTTCAAGCCTGCGTGGAGAACAAACCCCGGCTCGTCTATTTATACAAGCAGAGGCAAGAGTCTGATGCAGAACAGATTGTGTCTCTCTGTCAGATGGATGACGTGTTCTCCATCTGTTTGTCTCTTTTAATATACCATATGCTGTACAGTTGTTTAAGGAAACAGGGACTTTAAATTCACTGTATGTTCCCATAACAATGCACTGTGGAACCACCACGGCAATTACATGAGCATACGTGCATATGGCTGGATGCAGTTAGCCTGCAGGTGACGAGGCATACAGCTTGTCTGCTGGCTGAGGTAAATGGGTTGACACAGGAGCAGATGCCACATGGTGGCACAGGTATGGTACACATGAAGTGTGCTGTGACATGTGACGGGCGGCAAGGGAGGTGGCCTTTCTGTCCTGCACATGGGCTCATGCCAGAATACTTGATAGTGGCTCATGCCCTCTAGTGGACGACATAGGAAATGTCACACTCAGCTACAGTGTTATCTGCTGAGGTGGCCTGAGGTGACTGCAGGTTTCCTTTCGGTACAAAACAGGAGTTTGCGTTTCTAGTTGTTTTAAGACTGAGGCTGAATGTCAAATGGCTCCTTACGTCCTAATATAGCGTGACAGACAGGCCATGAAAACTGTGCCTTCCTTACCCTAACTGTGCTCTAAGCGGTAGACAGGGAGTCATGCTGCTTTGGCAGAGTATGAATGAGCATGAAGGTCTATTCAACATTTAATGAATGGCTAGAGGGATATATTGGAAACACTTTGAGATTGACTCTGAGACTAAACTAATAAGCAAGCAGAATCCAGTGTGTGCCAATTTGAGTCGAATGAAAACCAGCAGCCACACGAGCCACTACAGAACTCCTGCTACAGAACTCCTGCCACAGAACTCCTGCTACAGAACTCCTGCCACAGAACTCCTGCTACAGAACTCCTGCTACAGAACCCAATTGCTTCAGACATTACCACCGCTGTGGATCAGTGTGAATTTCCCCAACGCATGGCAAATGACTTTGCTGTTGGCCTAAATGAGAGGAGAAACAAAAAATAAAGAGTAGCACCTGAACACAAGAACTATAATGAAGTGCATTACACTTTTCATCAGTGAATAAAAACTATATGATGTTGTTAAAGACTGACAATGACTGATTTGGACTAACTAAACTAGACCAGGCTTACTTCAGGCTGCAATTCACTGTACGAGTGGTGAGGGAATCAGTGTGCTATCCACTACTTCCACATCATGTTATCTGCATTCATGTGTGTAATACTGGCATAACAGTAATAACAAAATGACTCTAAGACGAGTTTTAACCAGTACACCTCTTGACCTGGTATATTGCCCAAAGCCACTCTAAGACCTTTCAGTTGCTGAGACATGTGGGAAGAAATTGTAGGATACCTAATATGTAGGATCCCTAATATTTTAGCTGCTGTCAAACATTTTAACGCTAGCTCGACGTTAATATAGTCTTACTGAAACTGTCAGCATTTTATGGGTAATAAATGCAAAATGAAGAAGAGTGGCATATTACTTCTTTAATATTGGATGATTATGTGATATAAAATGCAATATAACTTTAAGCTATGCTTTATGAAAGTTAGTACTACGTAATACATAATAGAAATATTAAAAAATGCATGACTGAAATTAGACTAAATAGCGCAGTGGGTAGCGATGTCACCTTAGAGCAAGAAGGTCCTGGGTTAGATGGCTGGCTGTGGTGTCCAGAGGGTCCTTTTTGTGTGGAGCTTCTTATCTGCCCTTCTCCCTGTGTCTGTGTGGGTTTCATCCAGGTGCTCTGGTTTCCTCCCCCAGTCCAAAGACATGCTGTCAGGTTTTTTGGTAATGCTAAATTGCCCCTACGTGTGAGAGTGTATGTCAGTACGTCTGCCCTGTGATGGACTGGTGGTCTGTCAAGGGTATTTCCTGCTTTCTGCCCAATAAACATACACTCCCAGTAACCCAAAGCAGAAGCAGAAGATTATCAATAATTAATTAAGCATATTAATTAAAATTTTATTTGTAGTTTTTATCAGATACAACTAGTCCAAAACTAAAATTGAGCCAAAATGAACACTGCTGTGGGCAATTCTGCTTCTGTAAGTTTAAAGCATTTCTCACCAAACCAGTCTGAAAGGCTTTACTTACATCCATATAGTTATGTAGGATATTTCTATAAATGGGTGAAAATCCTTTTAAGGCCTTACCAGTCAGTCTCTACTATGAATTATCATGTATCTACCATGAACTACTATGTTGTTATGAGAGTCAAGAGTTGAAATATATGGTACTTGCAGTTTAATAACTGTAACTGGTCAATAATAACAGTATATGGAGCACAGTAGTGACAAAACAGAAGCAACTGAAAATTCTAAAAAAATGCCAAAAAAATGCCGAAAAATCTAAAATGCCAAAATATAACAGGACCACATACAGTGTGCACCTCTGCCTAGCCAAAACTGCACTATTCAGCATACTAGGATACACTGCCAAGCACTAAGAACCTTCAGTCAGTCAGAACAAAGATTCGCTGCGTCAACCTTTCAGGCCCAGTTCATTTATATCTCCAGTCAAAGACAATTCATGGAAGGAAACTCTACAAAGTTTGTACTGCACTTGTTACCACTAAAATAAAGAAACTCCAGACGTAGAATCCAGCAGCAGAATCCTCTGCGGCCAGTTTATATATTTCATAATGAAAATGCCGTCTGATAATGACAGATTTCCACACCTAAGATAAAAGATGAGCACATTATCACCTTTCAAATAAACTGTCCCGGCGCTGATCCTGCAGCTGCTTCATAAAAGCTTTGGAACGCTGAATGTATGCAGTCCAACCTGACATCACAAGCACTTCATGGGATTAGAGCTATTAAGCTGCTTCTAGGCTTTACGGCAGGAATAGAACAATAAGAAGTGGAGCAGCGTCCAGATGACAGGCGATGCTGCTTGTATATCCAAAATATTACCTTCCCAGACTTCACTCCTTTCAAGACCACGCTGCCTGGGTTGGTGAGGCCTCAAGGTAAGACGATCAGTTCATTTGTCTGGATCCTGAGTTGCTACCGAATAGCTCCTTGATCACTGACCGTCGCTGCAAGGTTGGGATTTTGCTGACACGTGAGGACTTCCGTTCACAGAAAGTTGTCACAGTGAGTTGCATGCTGCTAATTTTGACAGAGAGAAGCAAGTTCATAGGTATGAGAATATTCATATGTATTATACATATTATATACAGTGAAGGTATTCTAACTGTATGTTGAAGAATGCTGGAGGAAACTAGACTTTAACATCCATGGTTTCTCAGTGGGGGCCCCTGCTCCAGAGAGAAACATGCTAGAACTCTCTAGAAATATGAACTTCACTGTAAATATGCTAGCTCTGTCAGTGTCAGAGTTAATCTTTGTTCCATATTCCATCATTTATGTGGTAGAAAATGTATTTTGGCAGTGCAAGACGGCACAACCCAAACCCCACGCCGTCAGCTCATATACAGTATCAAGTTTTATATTTGACGGTATTACAGCCCTCACAAATCTGAACTGTTTTTTCCCCAGTTGTGTTGAATAGTATATTAAATATATATTTGTATTCTGGATGAAGAGATACCAAAAATATACCATCGTTTTATGTTTATACTTTACAAGAATGAGCAAAATTTGAACTCTACCTGTATAAGTCTTTACAGCAGATGCATGAAAAACAGTACTCGAGAATATACAAATAGGTTATGGCAGAAGATGACAAGGTGTTTTGACATAAATGACTTGGCATTTATGTAAGGGCCCATAATAGAGTAGCATATCGTTGCTGTCCAACGAAAAACGTATGTATCTCCATTTTTGTCCATTTTGACTTTTATGCATCATTTGAAAACAGCAGCTCCCGTTTACAATTTGTGAGATTTGCATGATGAATGGACCAACTGAAATGGCCCAAAAATGCTTGGTAAGATATCTGGTTCCATTGACTTGCATTAAAATTGAATGAGGTTTTTGGCCTCTCCTGTAAAGTTGCCATTTTGGAGATACTTGTTTTTCTTTGGACAGCGACGATATGTTCGATCTATAACACTGTTTATAGGCATCGCTTTGAAGTAATGGCACTAGAGGTTTACTTTTGACCAGCATCATCACACATCAACATCTTTTCCATATATTTTTATTTCAGTTAAAGTACAAAGGTGTACACCATGTATCTAGACTCTTGATTAACCTACTCTGTTCCGTCTGCAGCCTCATTAATAGAACCCATTCATCAAGTACTCAATAACGTAACATCTACGATTCATAACAATGTTACCAATGGAATCAATGTCCTAGTTGATGTTAATTGAAGGTCCCTACATTACAGTGTCATGTTGTGTTGGTAGCCTTCATATCGTCACGAAAAACACGTATCTCCATTTTTGACAATTTTTACTTTTATGCATCATTGGATCACATGAGCTGCTGTTTGCCCTGTGTGTGAATTTCATGATGATTGGAAGAACAGAAATGGCCCAAAGATCGCTTGGAAAAAGTCTGGTTCCATTGACTTACATTAGAATGATATTGGTTTTTGGCCTCTCCTGTAAAGTTGCTATTTTGGAGATACTTGTTTTTCATTGGACAGCGACAATAAAAAGTGTTTCCCAAATGTCTTGGCTATAAGATATACATCTCATGGGACATTTTGCAGGTTTTGTGACACAGAATATTTGAGTTCCTCGGACAGTAAACTGACCTAGGCCATGGTTGGACTTCACCATAGTATGCTAATCAGTCAGTGAGTCATTCAGTGTTTAAGTGCTAAAATGTTTTTTGTGTTGTAGAGTTATCTTAATGCTGCATCACACGGCAGAATGAGTAGGAGGAGGAGGAGGAGCAGCCGCAGGAGGAGGAGTTCCTGCAGCAGTAAACGTGAGTGCTGGGCTATACCTGGTTCCTGAGCAGGGTGTAGATGGTAATCCTATAAAGACTGTCTGAGTCACGCTCAGCCCACGCTTTCCTCTCCTAGCCGGTGCATGGACATAGACAGGTGGGGGATTAGCAGTGTCTATTTTCTGAGCACCTTGAATCAACACACTTGTTTGAGCACATGACTTTGCTAAGGAGTGTGCTAGCATTGGTGCCTCAGCATCCAAGCTTAGATAAAGCTGATGAAGTAAGTCCTGGAGAAGGTTCATTTCTGTTGAGTTTCTGGCAGTTAATAATCAAATTGCTGATGAATTACTGACTTACTGGGAAAATGGCTAATTTTTTCTACATTTCAATATTATTTTGCAATTCACAATAATGAATTAATATGCCAAAATAATGTCTCACTGTATCACAAATTTTACTTAAAATAATAATCTTTATACTAAAATAATTCCTTACTGTCTTACATTCATTACATTTTGTAGCCATTATTTCAACACAGGATGCCAATATTAAGGGATAATATGTTAACATTTTGAGAAAATTCCATCTCAAAGTGTACAGTAACTTACTATACACACTCATCTAATTGATATTTGATATTTTTCATATATTGATGACATAGAACGTTGAATTAATAAAAAGAACCTACCATGTTAAATATGTCACAATTAAAAAAAAAAAGTATTATAGTCAGTTAAAAAAATTTACAGTATTTGAAAATAATGACTTTGCTGAAAATATGGCCATACCCTTTAAAGATTAAATGTCATTATTTTAACAGTCACTATTTCAGCACAGTAAGTCATTATTTTAAGACAATGTGCAATTATTTTGAGAACATGCGTCATTATTTCTAATTGTGAAGTATTCTGTGAAATTTTTTTTAAAGGTAATATAAGTGGAAAATTTGAAACACTGTTTTTTCCTATACCTGGCATCAATGGGCAGAAACCAAGTAGAACCTGAAACCACATAGAAACTGATTATATCAGGGCCCATTGTTCAACATGTCGGAATAACTTCAACTGCTGTAACAGCTTATCAGTACCATCCATCCTGTTCCATCCTGCTGGCACTCATTCAGTTCTTCATGTGTTTACAGAAAGCTTCACCCAATCAAACTCTCAAGACCACACCAAGAGCCCACTGGACAATGTGGTTCAGGAAGACGATATGGCTGAAAAAGGAGAGACGGACTCCTTCTGCAAGGAAAACATCTTGTCGGACGAAGAGGAAAAAGAGCATGAAACTCTTAGCAAGGAGAATCTGTTCAGACGAGGAAGTTATGGGCATTTGTATGACGATAAGAAGTTGAAAATGAGCATCTCAGAAGGAGCAGAGAAGGATAAGGGTCTGAAGATCACACACTCAGTGACAATTGATGATTTGTGTGGACAGTCCACTCCCAAAATCATATTTCAGCGGTCCCATGAGTCCACTGCAGGAGAAAAAGTCAGTAGTGTGATTGCAGTCACGACAGCCAAAGTTAAGTGCATGAGCTCCAACATGAGGCTCGAGATCAGTGAAGTGGTGCGGTCAAATGATTCCGACTTCAAGACCACTCTCATTCTCCGAAGTGAGACAGGAAAGGGAACGGAGGCTTGTTTTCAGACTCAGACAGTTCAACCACCAAACCAAGATCCTTACTCATGGAGCCAATGCCCAACAGGCTTTAAACACAATGCCAAAGACTGTGAAAACGTGAGCTACAAGGTTAGCATTGCAGAACTGAAGTCAGACGTTAAGGACACATCTAGCATTCCTAGTACACTAAGCAGCCAAGACGAGATGGACTGCTGCAAGAGCTGCTGCAAAGATCACTTCTGCAGACACTATGCTGCAGGGCACACCGACACGGACTTCACGCTGGTGGACGGATCATCCACCTGCTCGTCACCTTTTGGCTTCTGGCTTCCTCAGAGGCAGCTGTCGCTACCTGACAGTTTTAGCAATGAGATGCTATGGGATATTCCTCCACCCCTTGAGTTTGCTGATAAGGAAAGGGATGCTCTTCAGGACTTGACACGTAATGTAGGATCCTGTCAGATAGAGGATGATGAGTCCAAACAGCAAGAGGACTCCCTGCCTGACACAGGTGCATCAAAAGAAACCTCATGGACCAAAGAGTCAATAGATGAGGAGAGAAGAACATGTAATCCACGTTGTAACTTATACCCCAGGGCACCGACTCCAGTCAGCCGGTCATCATTCACTAAAAACTTCATTCAAAACCATGAAGGGAAGATGCGAATGCGCAATAACAGCATTGCCATTTTAGAAACCAAATCTCAAGCCAGTCGCTACATGGAAATGCCTACAGCAAGACGAAGGACCTTCCCAGGAGTGGTCTATCAGTCGGGCCAGGATCGAGAAAGCATACCTTCATGCAGAGAGTCATTCTCCTCTGGCACGCTCTCCTCATTTTTCATGCAGTCACTACCATCCCAGGCCGAGAGGGCAGCGAGGTTCTTCGTGGAGGATGAGAGGCTCGGGTTTTTTGAAGGAGAAAGTCGTAAGTCATCAAGTAGCAGCAGTTACAGACCGAGCTCAAGCTCCATCTGCGGTCCTGACAACATCAAGGCATACAGTACGACCAAAAACCCATTTTACCCTTCAAGGTCCGATGAGACGTCTGAAGACGTCTTCTTGAAGAATGGCCAGGATCAAGGAGAGGCAGGTGACATGAGTGAGCTGGTGCAAGCAAACAGATCAGATCGGGAGAGCTTCTCAGCAGGCCCACTGGAACATAGTGAGGTGACCGAAAGTGGTTTCGATGAGGAAATGGTTGAGGTGGATGAGTCTAGTCCTGCAGCTCTGTCTGAAGACACCTATCAGAAGAACCTGCTCATCCATGTCACCCCACCTTCACCTTGCAACTCTGAGGAACACATTAGCGATGGAGGCCCCAGCAGAACCAATGTTCAACCATATGAAGAGCAAGAAGGTGTTGCTGCCCAAAAGAAGCGAAGAGGTTCAGTTATGACCATCATCATTGGGGAACATGAGCAGAGATTTCTGCAGAACAGCTCTACATCCATCATGGAAGGTACTTCTCAGAACCAACGATACATTTCAGCCTCAGAAACTTGCAACGCAGTGTCTGATCCAGCTTCTGCATCGTCAACAGAACAGCTGGACACCCTTAGACAAGATATGGAGGAATCCCTCCAGCTCTCCCCCACCCCACTAACAAGCATCTCCTCATGTTCTCTGTCAGAAAACCTGACAGAGCTTTCAGAGGTGACTAATAATGAGAACTTAGAGCAGCCGTCAGAGCAGTCTGGAGACGTTTCAAAAGAAGCAGCTGGGAGTTCTCGAAAAGCAAGCCGGGAGGAGGTGGTGGCATCTAATAAAGTCTACAGTCAAGCCAACAAAAAGCTGGACAGAACGAGTTTAGGGATCCGCCGAACATCAAAGTCATACCAGTCTGACTTAGCTGAGCGGCAGACTACCCAAAAAAGTAGGTTACTTCAGAGCTCCTGTAAAAGCACTCAGAAATATATTACATTCAGTATCAGAATTTCAGTGACTCTAGATTTTGAAATTCAATAAATGTAACTAATTATTTTATCATTTTTAGCCTCACTGGAGGTCAAGGAGCACCTGAAGCCCCCCGGAGACCACAAAGATTCAGAAGAAACGTCAGACCACTGGGCAAAGAAACGCAAGCTGTTCAAGGAGAGCAAACAGTGGAGTTCTGCAGGAGGGAGCTCCATGGCTAGCAACATCACAGAGGAGTCAGGTGACCATTTATTATGAAGATAGTTTGAAAAGCCTGTAGATGCACCACCTCTTCTCAATCTATGAATCCCATCACTCACACACCACAGGTTTTCATAGCCCTATTAACCTTGTGCAATGCCAGCTGGAGGTGCCTGAAGCTGATACCGCCTTAAGCACACAAGTTCACTAATCTTATATACAGTGACCTTATAAGGCTAATATATATGGAGCTAATCAACATCCACCTCACCACAAATGGTACATCAATGACACTGTTCAGTATATATCAGAAATATTGAAGCAGCTGGGCAGTGAGAAATGCTAACAAGATCTTAGTTAGCTGGCATTGGCATGTATGGCATATATTAGCATATATATTAGTTTGTAGCATATTGACTGTAATCATTAAAAAATCAGTTCTTATTTTATCACTGTATGGCCAGCTTGGTTATCTCATTAAAGCCCCAGAAATGAAGAAGACATAGCAAAATCCAGAGAAGCTAGTTAGCAAACCTAATTTGAAAAACTACAATTACAATTCTGTGCTGAATTAGCAGTTAGCTGTGTGGCAGTGTAAGTCCCCAAAACAAGTCCCACTCCGGCTCTGTTTCCTGCTCCTTTTTTACAGTTCCACCTCCAGGATTTAACGTACCCTACACCTGGCCCCTTTCTGAGAAATACAGTTTAAAATATGTCAAATTTTGTGTTCTATTTTTCATCAGACACAATGAATTCAGAGGACACCCGGTCAGTTGACATGACCATTGAAGACAGAGGTTTTTACACTGAGACATTCCATTCAGCATCATGGATTTATCGAGGAGATGATGCCAATCCAAATGAAACTGTTCCATGCCTTAGTAACCGCCCTCGACCCGTGGCAAGTAAGTATTAACAAATGCTGCATGTATTTAGGAGTATGGGTATATTTTTAGATGTATTATTATTTCACGCTTGGTTTTAGAAGCTTTATATACATCATAACCTGAATGCTACATTTCTGCTAGCGTGAATCTGCCTGTCTGTTAAAACATATCAGCAATTTCATGATGAATGGACCAAAAAAAATGGGCCAAAACTGTTTGGAAATAAGTCTGGTTCCATTGATTTACATGAAGGGAAATTGGATTTTTGCACTCTCCTGTAAACTGGGAATTTTGGAGATACTTAACAAGATACAGGCCTTGATATGGTGTACATGTCCAATACCGCTCATCTACATTTATGGCATTTAGCTGACATTCTTATCCAGAGTGACTTGCCCAAGAACTCTTACTGATGTAGCACAGCATAGTCACCCATACTGGGATTCAAACCCCAGTCTCCCACATGTGGTAGCAGCTTCCTGGCAGGCAGTGGTGTTATCTGCTGAGCTACACCAACCACTTCATCACCTATGTTGCATAAACCAAGCAAAGCAATAATATCACAATGATATATTGCTTTGTTCCCTTTTCAGTTCGCGAGCGCACCGTGAAAATCAGTAAGGGTATGGGAGAATATCCGTGGGGTTTCAGAATTCAGTTCTCCAAACCTATTGTCGTCACTGAAGTCGACACAAGTAAGTGGACAAGAATTCTTCGCATTTTGATCAGCATGAAGCTCTTAACCAAATGAGAGTGTCTGGCCTAGATTCAGAAGCCTTCCTTCTTTTGCTCCAGTCTGCTTGCTTTTATGCTTTGTCACTGTAGAAGAAGAGAAAAAGAAAATGATGAATAGTGTTGGTAGCAAGCGGATTACGGTGTGAATCTGGCGCAGTGCAAAGCATACAGCCAAGAACGCTCTGTCCTGCTGCTTTCAGATGGAGCTGCAGAGGAGGCAGGGCTACAGGTTGGAGACTACGTGCTGGCAGTTAATGGTACTGATGTCACAAGCGTGCCGCACTCTGAAGCAGCTGACCTCGCACGGCAAGGTAGTGCAGGCGCACAGACACGACACCTGGCCATGCAGGGATTATCAGCGTGTTGACAGGGATGTAGTAAAGCTCCAGTCACTATTTAAGGAAGAGTCATTCAGGCCAAAACCTCAGCTGTACCACTAGGATAAACAATCTGCTGCATCTAAGAGCCCTTCAGTTTTAAATTTACTTTACCCGGAACACAACACAGCATAACTCCTTTTACCTGGAAGAGTGTCAACATTCATCTGTAGGTACACAACACTGTTCAGCTGACCTCTATTGATCTTTAAACCAAACCCTCATTCTGAAATTCTGTCACAATGTAACACACAACCCTCTGTAGATACACATTTACAGATACTATATTGACTATATTAAGTTTTATGTTAACTGCACTGCTTATATAGCCTCTAAGAGCCTACATGCAGGCCCACACCATCTTTAGTGCTAGTACTAACTGTACTATTTTGAGACACCTCTTAGATTCAGTTAGAGATACTTATGTACATATTAAAGTGCATTTCTAGTACATTAAAATATACTTTGATTTATACATACTTAGTATATCTCTATTAAGTACTACTGATAGGTAGTACTAGATACTAAGCACACAAAACTATAATGTGCTTGAAGTGTAATTGCTGGAATTGGAGTACAACTCTAGTATATCAAAATATACTTCACAGGATATGTCAAATTATGCAAATTCACATGTAGATACTAGTTCTTTTTCAACAGCAGTTCAAACCTAAGTTCATTCATTTTCAAATCATTTGTTGCATTCACTGATTATTTTTTTGATGCAACTAAAATTAGTGAGACATTATTTTGACATATTAATTCACTATTTTGAATATGTATTCTGTGGATTACTAGCAGAGTAATGTAGTGTATGCAGAGTATGCATTAAGCAGGATAGTTTGGTTCCCTCATTTGATACTTTATGGTTTCTCCAAAGGTCCTGATCTGCTGACTCTGACCATCGGCTCTGACATTGGCCGGGTCCCTAACACGCCAAGGCCAGCCTGTCGAGGCTACCTGCACAAGCGCACTCAGTCCAGTCTGCTCAAGGGTTGGAGAAAGAGGTGGTTCGTGCTCAGGCACGACTGCTGCCTTTACTACTACAGGAACAAAAGAGTGAGTTCAGTTTTCACTTCAGCTCACTTCTAAATGATCAGAACTGTCCGAAAATTGTCTGAAACAGGGCTGAAAGTGAAAAAGGAAACAAATCCTAATTTAAGCTTAAACGTTTAGACATGTTGTTTTTTCTCTACTACGTTCTACTGGCAGCATTTCTGCCAGATCTTTACAGGGTTTTTAACTTCTTCCGAATTCCCTGTACAGTGTGGGCTGCCTACTCTGTGCCAGCACCTTATGCACACTTCAGAAATATCGAGTAGAATGCCATGATTTGGGCGTAAACCATGATTTGTAGTTTCTGGATGTGTGTGTGACAGGATGAAGGAAAAAACCGTGCTCTATCTGGCATGAGGCTGGAAGGTGCACTGGTGGAGGCTGACTCGAGTCTCGGGAAGCCCTTCGTGTTCAAATGCTGCCCCGTGTCTGGAAACCGAGTTTACTACTTCTGCGCAACGTCAAACCAGGAAATGAGAAGGTGACTTAGTTTAAAGTCTGTTTAAAACTGCTGTTACACTAATGATCTTAAAGTTATGCTGTACCATTTCACTGCATATTGGCCACCTCAGAATACGCCCCGCCCCCAACCCCTTGACTGAAGAAGCTATGTGAGTTAAAGGAGCAGTATGTAACATGACTCCAATGATACATAAGACTTTTAGTTAAAAACATCCCCAAGAGGTGACAAGTCCCTCTCTTCAGTCCCCAAATGAGCAGATCAAGAAGAAGCACCACCTGTGCTCTTCAGAAGCAAAGATCAAGTAATAAAAATAGCAGCAAAACAAGATTTAGCATTGCTGTTGGTTTTTAAACCACTGGAGATGCTTTTGCCACACAAAGAGATGAAGTTTGCAACTTGCACCTTGCAATGTTTCTTCTACACCGATAAGTGAATGGGGGGAGGAGTGAAGCAGGAGGAAACACTGTGTTTTGTCTTGTGAATGGAAACAGGAGGGATCTATCTGCAAGGCTTTGTGGAGTATGAATTTGACAGATCATGTCATCTTACATATTGCTCCTTTAATAGGTGAGATTTAGAGTACTGAAAATGTTCCCAAAATGTGTTGATCTCAAATCAATCACACTTGTATTTAAAAGGGAATTCCACAGATTTCTCATTATTAGGTGGGTAAGAAGGAGCCAACGTCACTCAGAGTTCTAGAGAAAACAAAGTCAGAATTGTTTATAATGGTCAGGATAGGAACCAGGGCTAAATGTGTGTAAAAGCCAATTCACTGAAAGTTATTACACCAAAGGTTTTGAAGCACATACCTAATATATCAAATATTGTTGTATGGTAGCTGTGAGAAAGTTTTGACATCTTAATGTAGAAAATTTGGAATTGGTTAACCCCTGGTTATAAGTTTAAATTTTATGGCCTACCAAATAAATTATTTTTTGCTGAAAAATGAACATAAAGAAAATAAGTTGTTTAATATTAATTATATGCTTTTAAAGTACATTTTTTGTTGCTTCTTGGTTTGCCAAGATAATTGAGCCTTAAGATACATTATCTCCCATTACAAAGCAAATGTTCACTTAATAGTGCGATTGTGAACTTTCTATTGTTTGTTTTCTCAGGTGGCTGGAGGCCATGGAACGAGCAGTTCACCCCATTACTCAGGTAAAAAAAGTACTGAGTATGGTGCTCCCATCAGGCCCACCCTCTAGAGACATGTGTCCCCTGTGTCCATAGGTGAATGAGCCAGCAGTGGGGTGCCACAACACTTAACACTATCAGAGCACATCCCAAATCCATTTCCACTGCATGCTCCATTCTCAAACCTTAATATAGTGTTGACCGACTGCTTGAAATGGTGTAATGGACAGAAAGTCCTGGACCTCCCCACAGCTGCACTGGATTACCTTTGAAGACAAATTAAGCATTCAGTGCACGCTGTTCATCCCACACAGTTAATCGTGGTGGATCTGGATCTGCCCTTTTTGAAGAATGGTCTAATGGGCTACAACAATCTGCTCAGTTCATCTAATTATATCTTATTTGATGTTTCTGTAGCACCACACTGTATGTACAGCACTATTGAGTAATAGGAACACAGAACCAAGTCCATGGACTGTTTATAAAGTGGGTAAAAGGTCGACCTGATGTTGCCTTGGTAACAGTCAGGACCGTAACCGTGGTGATTTATGTTACAGAACCACGTGTGGGTGGACGTAACTCGGCACAACTCAAACCTGCCTCCTCTGGCTGTGAAGAACCCAGAATGCCTCGGCCTGCTTCACCTGCTGGACAGAACCAAAGACTCATGGGTGCAGCACTACTGCATATTGAAAGACGCATGCCTCTACTTCTACGCCAGCATTCGATCCACCTATGCAGTCGGTACGTCTCATTACAATGTGACACATTTATAAGTCTGCTAATGTAGAAACAGATCAGTGGATTCCCTCACAGTAAGTGTGTTAGCATTTCATACATCAACATAAAATCCATAACCAATGAATAAACAGCCACGCATGACCGACTCTTATAACATGAATGCATTAAGTGGAACCAAAATGGTGCTTTGGGATGATGCCATAAAACACTTTTGTTCCACTAAAGAGGCTTTTAAAGATGGTTCTTTATAGCAGTGGTTCTTAAGCCAGCCCTCTGGGAACCCCAGATCCTTTCACCCAACAGCAAGGGATATGAACCAGTATGAAGGCCACTGCTATACAGAACCATTTTGGTTTCATGAAAAGATTTCTTAATATTTCGTCATAGGACCTTTTCAAAATTACAGGCATTCAGTAAGTTGAGGCGCTCAGGTGCTACAGTACCCTCTACATTCAGTACTGTTTAACTTCAGCTGCAACAGCAAAATCATGGCAGTTTACAACAGTGTGTGCTTGTTGTTAAGTGGAGTTTTGTATTAAATGCTTTATTTGCAAATTGTCATTAATAAATAAAAACTGTTTTATTATTTGTTACTGTTATTGACACAATCTGCTGTGGAAGTTCTGTCGCCTCTTGTAATATTACGACACAGGATGGGCTAGTGCTAGCTGGTTAGCATGCTAACTCCAGTTGACTCTGCAACATGATATATAGAGGTCTTTGACATTCAAGCACAACTGTTAATTCTTCATATTCTGTTGATACATTTAGTTCATTTTTATGTATTTTAAACTAAAAATATTGCATGATTGTGTCATCTTGCACATTGCTCCTTTTAGAACCTTTGTGCTTAAATTCAAGGTATTTACCAAGTTGTACACACAGAAGTACACTGGTTATGGTGCTGGTTATGGTGTGGATCATTTGGAGTTATACTGTGTTTTGTCTTGTGAATGGAAACAGGAGGGATCTATCTACAAGGCTACACTGTAAAGGAACAGCCTCTAGGATCCAAGAGATCTACCATCGAGCTCAAACCACCATCTGAGGAGTTCAAAATGTTCCACCTGTGCACTGAAAATGCCAACGAAAACAAACGGTACCAAACAGCAGTTCATCAGAGTGATTAGCTTGGCAAAAAAAGGCCTAAAAATAAATAAATAATAATAAATAATAATAAATCAAATTGACTTTATGTATAATGACTATAATCTATAATGACTTAGGAGTGAGATAATGATGATCCAGTCGAATATGTCAATTTTAAAAAGTATAAATTAGGTTCAGTGTAATATAGCATATGTGAGAAACTCTTGTGTAAACTCATAGTGCTTTCCTGCTCCTCATTTACAGGTGGATTGGGTCATTAAAGGCATCAATAGGGAAATGGCTGCCTTTGCATCAGGCAATTCAAGACTACATGAGCCGCCCACCTGAGGCCACCAGAATGTGAGCAGTTTAAACTGTGGAGTGTTTGCTCACATTCCCTTCCCTGATCTCATCAGTTCACTACCAAGGCCTACAGGCATATTGCACCAGTGGGAATAAGAAACTACAATCCACCTACAGGACCTGCAATAATTCCTAATGGATGATAGGAATGGACATTTGAATACAGTCTTGCCCTGTAATGTTACCAGGTGAAGCCACATCTGGTTCTGAGAACCTGAGGAACATTTATGTTATTACATTTTTATTATGTAGCTCTTTGATTATAAAGTATAGTTATGAAGTTGCAACTCAATATGACTTTAAAGCAACGTCTCCAGAAATGTCTTCACTGTATCTTCCTATACGTCTTTGTATATTGTATAATGTAATTGTTAATGGTTACATGATAGAAGTTGCAGCCTGTTGTGTTTAGTGCTTGGCCATTCCATCCTTTTGTAGGACTGCGCTACATATTTTGAAAGAAGAACTTTTGTATCATATTACATTTTTTTTATCTAGAGGAAAGTAGCCTCCTATAGTCTATACACCACACAGCGTACTGTAGCCAGTTCTCCATTAATGTACATATTGGGTTTTATAAAAAGAAAGAAACTCTAAGTGTCTTCTCATATTCCAGCGGTTTATTCAGTGCTTTCTATTCTATTGGTTTATACTGGTCTTGATTATGACAGTTTGATAATGATGTTTGATTATAACCAGCATTACAGTCATGCATTTGCCACAAGCTGTTTGCAGTGTGCTTTGTTTTCTGTTTCACAAGATGCAGGTCACTGAGTCTGTCATCCATGGGTCCACAGCAGGAGTTTGGAGTCAAGTGCAGATTAGACAAACCCAATGTCAAAAACAAGTCAGGTCAAAGCCAGTTGATCCCTCTGAAAATCAATATCAAGATTACAAAGAGATTAAAAAAAACTGAGAAACCACAAACCAAAGCAAAGAATTATAACCAGAGTAAGGAAACACAAGTATACACACTGAGAGTTGCCAATACAAGACTTTGCAAAGACATTGGCTGTATTTGAAATGGCAATCTATACTACACATTGCATGGTACAGTAGTATGCAGTACAGTAACAAGTTCTGGCCTACAGTGTAGTACACTAATACAGTCACATGACTAGTTACCTCACATTTACCTCAGAGCTGTTATTACTGTATCCACTGTTCAGAGCTAGCTGCTGCTAATGCTGCTCAGTTCACCTGAAATATGTTTAACCTAGCTGTTAGCTACCCTCAGCTATTTCACTCCAAAACTGATAAAGCAAGTACATATGTCATTAAATCTCAGACCTGAATATTTATCATTTCTGAGGCTCATTCTAATGAAAACACACCCCACTACAATCACTACACCCACATTTACCTCAGAGCTGTTATTACTGTATCCACTGTTTAGAGCTAGCAGCTGCTAACGCTGCTCAGTTCACCTGAAATACCCTTTGCTTTTTCACTCTAAAACCGATCCTCTAAAGCGGGTACATCTTTTATTAATGTTCAGACCTGTATATTTTACATTTCTAATGAAAACATAATCACTATACCCAGATATATATTTAGAGTTTGCTGCGTTTTGCTCCCCAACATTACCTGCAACCATTTCTTTGGCTGAAGAAGGCTGAGAGCTGTTGAGGCCGCAGTGCATGATGGGATGCAGTACACCATGAAGATAGCTCCCCCTACAAACTCTGACTGGTAGTAGTATTACACCATCCGGGTCTCTTTAGTGGACTAGATTTACAGTTTGGTCGCATACTACATGCATGATTTAGTATTTGATTAGTAAGTATAGTACCTTTTCAAATACAGCTATTTAGCAAACTGGAGTCTTGGATACACAAAATGGTAGCTGATTTAAAACAGATGTGAACACAAGGCCTAGAAATCAGGTCAGGTTAACCTCTGTGGGCGAAGAGGGGAACAGCAACAGTAGAGGTGACAGAGCTCAAAGTGCATCAATGGTAATTCACAACTTCCTGAAAGTTAATTCACAGCTGATTATTTAGGCTTACCATGCTGAGATGTTATCAGTCAGTTAAAAAAAATACAACTGTTAGGATTTTAAGACTGTTGAGCTTTTCTTGGCATTTGCAGTCTTTCCAAGTCTGGTCAATACAAAACATAGATTTTATAGACAGTCTACAGCCTACAGTAACTGTATGAATTATTGTTTACATGGTGGTTCTGCATTTGTTTTTAATTTTCTTCATAAGATATTAGTTTTGTTGTAACCTTTATTCCCGTATGCCACAAATAAGGGCAAATAATGCACATCACATTGAGCTGCAAGGACAGAATGAAATTCCTCAACTACTGCTCTATAAACTCAAATACGAGCCACAGTCTAAGGTTCAGTTTTTGTGGATTGAAGACATAGAGAAAATGGTTGACCTATATGTTTAGCCTAGCACGGACACCTGCCCACTTGCTATGGACAACAGCAAACGTCAGAATGAACCTCCCAATTCTAACTGGTCTACAGATCATGAAAACACAAGTGTGTGTGGGACACAAATGAGACTTCTTGGTAAATTCAGACTTAAAACAACACTTGCCAGGCTCAGAATAGCCCATGTGCAACTGCAGCGTTTGCTGGAGTTTAGTTTAAAAGCTCCATAACCTCAAAGTTCTCCAAGTTATTCCTGATTTGACTGTATCATACTACTGACTTCACTGCCAGCTGCTTGATAATCTGTCCTTGTGGGAGGAACAAATAGTTTAATCTAAGTTACAAGTCTACAAGAAACTGTGTCTGCTCTTACACCTCAACCTACACCCCACACAACCACAACGCCTCTATGATTAGCAGTCTGAGATATGAATTTGGTTGCAAACTGCAGGTGTGTGTGGTCATGAAGCAAACACAGTGATGATCAGATAATAAGAGAGCAGGTTTCTAGTTTTTCTTTCATTTTGGACCTTACACATCCATGTCGTTACACACTTCACAACATTTTACTTTTAACTGCATGGTTAGCTAAAATACCAAATAATGACTTACCATGACTCCTCATCCATTCAAATTCACCTCACTCTCTCTCTGACCTGGTGTTACTCCTTTTTGGAAATACATTACAGTCCATTTGCAACTATTCTAGTTCCTACAAATGCTTTGCATCAATATGATAACTAAAACAACAAGTGCATGATGGGGAGCTCTCACACTCTCTCTCTGGTCCCTTTTCACCAATGTGGAACTGGTGGTTTGCTAATGTTGAAACCGTTTAAATTGTGTATAGATTTTTTTCCAGAAAAATAAACAGGTTCAGAACCAGAAATGTTCATTCTCAGGTAGGTTCCCCAGCAAGAACTATGAATATGTAGGAATGTCAGTTGCTTAGGAAAAAGAAGGCAACAATGGTGTCACCCAGTGGTCTGCTGAAGGAACTCATCTGTCTTATTACCGGTAGTTGATCCATGCTTTTTATCCAGATGCAACGTTTGACAGATGTAACTCGACACGAGCAGAGATAAAAGCAAAGCCAGATTTACCGTGATAACAGGCAAGTAGGCTCAGCAGCAAAACCAGGGCTAACATACCAAAAGCGCCAAAGACAGAATCACAACCAAAAGCGCCAAAGATCACAACCAAAACACAAGGCAAAGTCAAAATAACAACCAACGAATTACAGACAGGTGAGTGCAATCCGATCTTGGACGGTGATGATCAGGACAACTGCTTTGGTGCTTTGCAAGCATGTGACGGAAGCGTGACACTGGATGAAAACATTTGTCTTAATCTATGCACTCCGCCTAATCACAACTGCCTGCTTTGTCTCTCTGTTATGGTAGAACATCCATTTGACTGGGCTTAGTCACGGAAGTAATAAAGAAATGATGGTTCTGCCAGGGTGCTTCACCAGCCACAACATTTCTATAGACATGATAAGTCATAAGAGCTAATGTCTAGTTCCAACCATAATCTTCCACACCTGCTCCAGCTAGTTACCTTCCTTAGAAATGTAAGCTAAGGGAGGGGCAGCATGTTACATACAGACTGAAACTAAACTCTGCAGAAAAGTAGTTCTCCAGCACCAGGGTTTGAGACCAAATCCCTGAGATATCCATGTATTTATGTAGTTTCAGCGACCTGACATTGGAAGAATTTGGCATCTATTATAAAGTTTTAAAAACTAAACTGTGTTGGGCTTAAGAGTCTTCTGGCCACTGATGAGCATCTTTACTACCTTGAGCAGTATGCAGCTAGATGATTGACATAATAAGTCACTGTTTCTCTGATACTCACACTGGACATCTGTCTGACCTATATTACTGAGTTGGTGTAGAATCCCCACCAGTTACCTGCAAACTTTTAAAACCTCTGGTTTCACCATTCTTGTTTGCAGGCCCATTAACTTCAAAGTGATCAACAAGGCACTAAAATTGTTTTAGGTCCAGCAATCTGACAGGTTAAGTTTGGATTTGATTGATTTTGGTCCATGGTAGATCAGGTCTTGAACAGGATGAAAAGGCAGCTGCAGGTTTCTCTATTCTGCATCTGTTTGGTGCAGGAGAAGGGTTGCCTGTGAACTTTAGAGGAACATGGAGCTGAACAATTGTACTGTTCAAGAGCAGTTTCCATGTTCAATGTATTGGTGGGAAGTGGTAACTGTTAGACAAGGCAGGGGGTTGCAATGCTACTGTTCCTTGGCACTTGATAGGGGTAAGAGGTTCAGGCCATATTAGATCATCTGGGTCATCCCCTGAAGCCATGCAAGCTTCTACTTTAAGATGGGCTCTAGAACTCATAAAATACACGGTCAAACTTTTTTTGTGATCTAAGCCAAGAAGACAGGTGTTCTTCTAGTGACTAAAATGCACTGGGAGGTCTTGCAACTACCTCTTAAAGTATTGGCTCTCTATCCTAAGCTCCTTTGGTTGATGATTTTGTTAAGCTTGTCTTTGTCATGTTCTATATGTGAATCAAACATGTCTACGTAGCTTAATACAGATTTGGAACAGTGCATTATTGTAGTTTAGGACTGTCAGTGAAATATGAATATACACAACTGAACCAACATGACTAGTTAACTCACATAAGAAGGAAATACATTTTTGATGGGGCAGAAAGCAGAATGTATGGATGGAGGTGATATACCACACCCTCCTGGGCCTACGTGGTACTGCACCAGACTTTTTTTTTTCAGGCTCCACCCTGGCTCCACCCACTTTCACACACCTGCCACTGATCTAGGACTCATTAAGACAGTGATTCTCAACTCAGGTACTGGAGGCACTATGCCCTGCACAGTTTAGTGCTTTCCCTGCACTGATTCAACCAATCAACTCAATAACAGGCCCTTTCAGAGTTTAAGGGTGTGTGTTAAAGCAGGGAATCCATTAAAGTGTCCAGGGCAGGGGGCCTCCAGGACCAGGGTTGAGGAACACTGTGTTCCTTTTGTTTGGTCTGTCTGTTTACAAGTCTCTGTTTTCGGAGCAGAGTTCTAAGCTGTGGTGCTCTGTATTCCTTACCTTTCCTTTTTTAGATATGTTTCTTTATGTTTAATGTTTTTGGATTTTGTCTAGGTATTTGCAAATATGGATTTGTCTCTGATGCTGCCTGCTTGTGTTTGACTGCCTGTTGCGACTGTGATTCTTGAACAACCCTTAAAAAAAACTCTTCTGCACTTGCAGTTTGCCTCAGTCCCCTCTACACAGTGGAGCTAGACATGGTGCGTATCACTAATTGGTCAACTGCAATCAATAAAATCTCCACAGATTAATCAATTAGCCTCACTGGGGGATAAAGACACAAGCCAGTGTAAACTTCGGAAATCGGAATAAGGGGCCTCCACTGTTACTACTGTTTAGTTTATTAAATAATTAATGCTGTTATTAATAATTACTTTGCATGAGAAATATGTGAACACACAAACTACAGAGAATCGTGACGGAAATTCATTACACTTATGTTGTGGGTTGGGAAACAGATGGATCTGAGTTTGGATTAGGATTGCACTTTGCGTTGTCTTACCTCCTGGTATAAAAAGGCCATGAGAAAGTGCTGCAAATAGAAAAAAAATTGAAAGTAGGAAAATCTATTTCCAAACCCATTGCTAATGTAATTAATCCCCACCTAGAACTGTGATTGGCCAGGGAGTTTAGAGATCGTTCTGCTAAGTGATTAGCTGAAAAAGCTGTCTGATGTACAACTGATCTAAGATAAAATAAGATAATCCCACATGAGGTAATTTGCATGGTTAGAGCAAAATATACAGTAAACAGATACAGAACAAGATGTTTACTAGTTACACCAATTACAAAGTTATACAAAATATAATAAATTTAAAAATATAAACAAATATTGTTGGGTAAAATATAAAACATGATAAGAAACTATACAAGTTTACATGTGTAATTGCACAGACACTGTATAGATATTTCACAGTTACATACTAATCTAGATCTGAGTTCTAATTTCTGCCCACAAGAGAGCACTACAGTCCTTATCAAAACCAAACCAGTTGTGCAGCTGAGATCAGTTATGTGAACAACTTCTTTCTAGCAACTTCCTGAAGTAGAAATAAAGCACAGAAGCGAAAAGCCACCCTAAAAACACATTTTTACCTTTTTAAATCAGTGGCATATTTTTTAAGTATAGACCATGACAAAGCCTTCAGCTTGCACCTCTTAGTGTTTTCCACTGTGGATTTTGAGGTGTGTTTAGGATCATTATCCTGTTGTAGAAGCCATCTTTTCATCTTCATCTTTCTACAGATGGCATGAGTCTTATTTTCCGAATTTGCTGGTATTTAATTGATTAATTCGGTTTGATTAGTCAGTGTATTTTAAAAGTTTGAAAGTTTGCATTATCTGGTTTTGGCTGTTAACAAGTCAAACCTATAACATGTTAATAAAAGTCTGAAACCTTGTGCCAGACTTGATTGGAGGGTTGCGGAAATCTGGCTATGACATCATCAGGTGGTGGGAGAGGGAGTTTGGTAACAGAAGAAACTGAAAACGTCTTTGCATGTTCAAGCTGTTTATTCAATGCCTTTTTATATACACACAGATCCTGATTGGTACAGTTTGATATTGATTACCTGCATTGCAGCATTGCAGTCAAGCATTTCAGTTTCGCTTTTGCAGCATGTTCTCCTTAAAGCTCGCTAAATACATCGTATAAGTTGTACAGGTGAGGACGCTCAGCAAAATTAAAACTGGTATTGTGTTCTGCCTTCTTGGTTTGAGTTCCTGGGGTACTACAGGTTTGTGAGATATCGTCTCTTTATCTCATTATATTCATCTATTGTCTCTTTGGAACTGTGGCACAGCTGTTTTTATCTGTTTATAAAAATAAAAAATGACATAAAACTATATGTGGAAACGGTACAACATTTTTTCAAAAGATGCAATTCAGCTTGCAGTTCATTATTCAGTGCTCTTCATTTACACTCCACAACCTGCGATGTACTGGCTGACATCTCGGTTCTGACACTTATTACGCCAACCCACCCTACAACAAGAATAAAACACAAATGAGTCATTTATTAGAGCCAGTTTGTTTCTTTATGTTTATTCAGTATGCAGTATCTTCTTTGCAAACCAGCACAGTTTGGTGATTTCCTTGCTTTAATATACCTGATTTAACATAAATATTAACCTGGGATCTCATTTATAAAGCTCTATGTGGATTCCAGAGTGACAGAGGAAATGACATGTGACCAAAAAAAACTGAGTGTAAAAAAATGGGTAATGAAAATACTAGAAGCAGTCATTTTGGAACCTGAGAGGTAAACCTTCTTATTTTAAGTTTGAGCTTAACTCAAGTTTGGTGACTTCAGTAATGGCATCACCAGCGAACACAAATGTATTGAGTGGCAATGTGTAGATAAATGTCAACATTAATACTAAAAATTTAAGCAAACACACCAAATAAAACTATACATATGATTGCTCTTCATAACTTTTTATCCCAGGGGGTCACCACTTTCTCTCTCAAATGTTATTAATGGCTGACTGTGTGGGTAACAGCTTCTGTAAATGCGCTCCAAAATGTTCTTTATAAATCACAATTTCTTTACAAATCCCGGTAACATGTTGTGTACGCACATTAGGGCTGCACGATATAGACTCATAATGCAATGTTCAATAAAGTTTTCAGATATCCTTCTGACAGTAATATTTAATAATAAAAAGGTGCTTCTGAGACTGGATGTAGCAAAATACAGACTTATTTGGATGTGTACACAGAAGTCTAAATATCTGTTATTAAAACAAACAGCAAAATATAAAGAAATATTCAAAAGCACTGTTCAGTGCTGTGCAAAGTAAAAAAGAAATTAAATACTAACAGCTACTTACAATACGACTGTAAGTGCATTCTTGCAAGAATCACTCAGAATTTATAACCCTGGGTTTAATTTACATTAGTGTATTATAAACTCCCTGATGCGGATTGCTTTGGTGAGGACTCTTATTTTGAAGTTAGTAGTGACGAGGGACTGTTATAGGAAGCTTCAAGGAGTGAACTGTAAGCAGGGAAGAGCTACACTAACTGTTCTAGCTAGCCTCTAATCTGCATGGTAGTCTTAACACAGAGCTGGTGCTTTTCTTTCAGTTGAGTTCTTCAGTGAAGCTGGAGAACCAGGTTTATTAGTTAAGTGGATGGAGGAGTTATTTTGCTGATTGGCTAATTGGTTAACTGGTTAATTTACTTGTCCCTCAATTGGATGAGCAGTCCAGTCCAAGCACAAAGAAATCTCCTATAATATAGTGATGCTGTCTGGTGCTGCATGTATATCTGTCTTTGTCTCTGTCATTCGCAGTAATTGGCTGGAGGTTAGAGAACCAGTCTGGTGACAAGGCTGAGGTGCCCTTGAGCAAGGCATCTAACCCCCGCAACTGCTCCCCAGGTGTCCATCGCTCCGGGCAAGTGTACTTACCACCTAGTGTGCATGTATATGGTTGTTTCACTTCACGGATGGGTTTAAATGCAAAGGCAAAGTCCAATGTGTGTGAACACAATTAGCAAATGACTTCTAATTAATAATGTGTTCATATCAGGATAACACAAACTATTACTATTTATCAAACAGCCCTAACACACGTCATTTCAGACCTGCTTTTGTGCATAGGCTTTACTTTTAAGTAAGGCCTCTGGTCTGTTTGGCTAACATCAGTCATACCTCACTGAATTGCTGATGTTTTTTGTGACATCACAGAGACAATAAATTCAAACCTGGCTTTTTTTGCAGTTCCATGTATGGACTGGAGAGTAAATGGCATATTTTGAAGCTGCACCGATGGGTTACTTGGGACAAAGTCTTATTTACAAAAATAAATAAAAATCATGATACAGGACCTTTAAAACCTCATTTTTTAGTCTTACCAGGCTGTGATGCCCTGCTGCCTCACTATGGTCTTGGCACACTGGATGGCGGTGGAGATGTCATCAGTCAGTAGCTCTGTTGGAGAAAACAATGGTCAAGAGGTGTTATATAAGTCTGGTCCAGTTTCCACAAAATCTGGAAATGCTGGTGCATGGTGCATCATTACACAGAGCACTACTACTGTTTACAGTGATTTAGAAATGTACTCACCGCTGCAGGAGATTCGGCAGATGTTATGGCTGGGGTATTGGCCATTAGAACACCACCAGCGGTTGTTGATCTGAAAAATGCCGTAGTCCGTTGAGCCGTCGCTGTTTTTGTTGGTAGCCTGAGTGTTGTAGCCGGACTCCGCATTGGCCAGACAAACCCCTACAGGTAGGTATAATGTGCATTCTTTTAAATATTGTACAAACAGTTCAGTTAATACAGTCAGAAGCTTTCAAAGATGAACGAATTGTGGTCTCAACATTCAGTAGGGCAACATTTGTTTCATAATCCAACATGGCAGCTTGAATCTCCAGCTTCTTTTGAGAAGAGCTATTATGCTCTTGCAGAAGTGACGTATTGATTTGGTATGCTGTATTAGCCTGGTGGAATTTTAGCTTTCACTGCAAGTTTAGGTTCATGTATAATCCATAGCGAGAGCAGCCTAAATTAATATTCTAAGGCATGTCATTTAGAAAAAAAAAAATGTAATGACTTAATTTCATTGATTTTCATTGATTCAAACACATAATTAGCTTTGTCTATAAGTTCACTTTTGGCAGTATTTAGATTGTTTGATGTATGTGGAAAATAATTTCATTATTTTTTAATATATTATAAATAATATATAATAATTAATAATATAATAATTATAAGTGTCCCACCCCACCTTGTTTTAAAGTTCTAGCCGAGATTTTGAACTTTGCTGTGTACGCAGAAAATATACCCCTAGTTAACATATCCTTATACTGTGTATATATATTATTCATTTCACCTTTGCTTTTAAAAAAAGTACAATCTAACAGTCTAATTTAAAGTACAGTCTAACTTCAAATCTATCTATCTATCTATCTATCTATCTATCTATCTATCTATCTACTGCAGCCTTTCCCTGACTTTGTATTCCAGCGGCTGTTCATTGGGGAAAAATAGATGCTGGAATACAAAGTCAGGGAAAGGTTGTATTCTTAACCAACTATAGCTGCAGTAGATAGATAGATAGATAGATAGATAGATAGATATTAGATTTGATTTGAAGTTAGACTGTACTTTAAATGGCCGTTGAAGCACTTACAGTTGGCCAGACTGACTCCGACATCAGACATCCCAGCTGCTTTCAGTGTTCTCGCCAGTTCGCATCTGGTGAACCTCTTGGCGCTGGCCGCCGTCACGAGCAGGAGGAGCACCCAAACCTTCATTGTGCTGCAGGACAGGAAGGAATGTCCGAAGTGTTTAAGTGTGGAGTGCTGTGTGTGCTCTGCCTTGCGCTCCTCACTGATGTATATATATAGGGATGTGTGTATATATGTACACTGTTTGAGGAACTGCTGCAAAAACTGGAATTTCTGTGCAAACATTAACTTCCTCAAAGTTAACTTCTGGTTTGATTGTAGTATTTCATCATATCTGAATGCTTTTTTTGTCTGGCCTCATTTCACAAACATGTTTATCTACAGTTCTTCTTAAGTTAACTTCTGGTTAGCATTATGAGAATAATACCAATATTTAACACTGCTCTTGGTCAAAAACAGCAGGTGTGTGTTCAAGTTCAAGTTCAAGTGGTTTTATTTGTCATTTCAACCATATACAGTGGTGTACAGTATAACGTTCCTCCAGGACCAAGGTGCTACATCTAACAATAGACTACTCAATACAATACAACATAAAGTGCACGTGTGCCAGTGCGCAAGACAATATACTATATTGTGTCTGGTTGGGTAGCAAAGCCAAGGATCACATGAGACACGTCTTGGTTCCCTTTCTTTCACTTTTCACATGATTCATGCTCCACACCCTAAGTGCTTCAGTTACAGTGGTGCTTGAACGTTTGTGCCTTTATGACCTAAAACATCAAATGTTTACCCAATTAACTTTTCACCTGAGTAAATAAAGAGAAAAACTGACAAAAATATTATATTACAGTCCTTTAATATTGAAGAAAATATTGATTAAATTTTACATATCTGCAGATTTACTGAGAACAACAATCGTTATCTTAATAATGATTACATATCTGTGAAAAGTATGGGGTCCTCTGGAATTAGAATTTAACTTGAAGGTATTAGAGATATTACCAGTCAGATATTTGTGGAAGTGTATCATTGCAGGAAGAGATGACCTCAGAAAAACAATAATTGATGCTCCTTAGGTTGGAAAGGTTTACAAAGTCGTCTCTATTTTTACTGTTCCTCAGTTCACTATCTAGACACTAAGCAGCAACGTTGAGCATGGCTAGGAGAAAGGCACTGCAGTCCAAAAAGGACATTGCTGTCTGTCTGCAGTTTACTAAAGACCATTTGGACAAACCTGAAGGCTATTCAAAACAAAACATTGTTTTGTGTACATAAGACCCTTATCCCGTCTATGAAAGATGGTGGTGGTCAGACAGCTTGGTCAGGACTGCCTGTCTGCATTGTTAGGGACATTTTTCTCAATTATACCAGAAAATTACAAAGAAAAGTATCAGAACATCTGTCTGTGAATTGAATCACAAGAGATTTTGGGTCCTGCAGGAGGACAATGTCCCGCGTCATACCACCATAAAATGGTTGAAAAAGAATAAGGTAAATGTTTTGTCAAATGCCAGAACAAATGTCTCTAAGCTGATGTACAGGACTAAAGGACAGTAATCCAGCATCACCTAGTGTAAAGTCAGTAGACTAGAATTTCTTACTTCACCCAGGACCAGTAATAATACACTTACAGTCATGTGCTCCTTGTTGTCATGCCCCATGTGCATCTGTTTGTTTTGGTCATGTGTCCCCTCCTGTCTCCGCCCTCTAGGTCCCGTGTTTGTAGCCCCGCCCCTTCCCAGGTGTTGCTTGTTTGTCTTGTCCATTTATACTCCCGGTTGTCCCCTGTGTTTTTGCTTGGCGTTTTGTGTTCGAGCAGTATGTTTGATTCCATGTTTAATGTTCATGTTTGATGTTCATGTTTTAGTTTCTTGTTTGGTTCTATGTTAGTTTGGTTTCTTGTTGTATGTTTCTGTCCTTTATAGTTAGATGTAATCCTGTTTCTTGTTTCCCTCAGTTTGTTTCTATTGTTGGTTTTGTTTTGGTATTTTGTGTTATATTAAACCAACTTGCGTTTACGTCCTGCCTCCTCGTCAACCCCCCCCACCCCCTTCCGTGACAGTTATAATTGCTTTAACAGTTAATTCATTAACAGAACACTGGAGGAGAACAGTTTCCATTAGCTAGAACAATAAAAAAACTTTTGGCAAACAAGCAAAGTTTCATTTTAAGATTTATTTTCAACTTAGTTTCAAGTTTGAGTTTATTAAAATCTTGCTTTAAATAAGTACATTTATGGCATTTGGCGGGTGTTCATACCCAGAGTGACTTTCCACATTGTTGTCCACTCATAGCTAACATAATGTTAGACTGTATATACCGTCTTCCTTATTTGGCTTTTAATCTTGTATGTCAATCTGAGGATTCGACTTTTTTCAGGGTCTGTTTTGCTTCCCTCTACATGGATCTCTCCACACTACATAAAAAAGCCTCAGGGAGCATATTCACAATCATTTCATATAATAACTAGCTAGAGGGGAGCTTATAGAGGCATTCACTGCTAAACGGTTCTTACCAACAAACTTGCTCTAGAACTGCACATTTATATTTTATATCAAATATTATAATTCAATACATCCTAAACTTTTTGTGACATGCCCTGCAGCCAATAGTGGTGTTCTTGGCTGCCCTACATTCTTCTTAAACACTTTTTGGTGTCAACAGTTAAGTCCTAAAGATAAGAAGAAAATACACAGTCAACTAAACAAGAAATCACTATATAAATGGAAAATTACATAATTCTACATATTATTGTTTACTATAAAAGTATTGGAACACCTACACAATAAACCTACAAGAGCTTTTTAAATTTTTCTCCTGAAGCCAAAAGCATTATTATGGATTTGGCCCTCCAGCTATAACATGTTCCGCCTTTCTAGGCAGCCTGGGCAGATTTTGGAGAGTGTCTGTACAGTAGAGCTTTCTGCACTGTCTAGTTCCAACCACAATATACCAGACCTGCTCCAGCTGTTTTTCTGAAGTCCTTGACTGGCTGGATCAGGTGCACTAGTGTCAGGGAAGGAGAGGGGGGCAGCATGTTAAATGCAAGTTGGAACTGAACTCTGCAGGAAGGTAGTTCTCCAGGCAGCTGGAGGTTTGCTTGCCTGTGAACTTCATGGAGATGACCAGTTGTTGTACTGTTTCTAGATAAGAATCCATGTTCCATCTCCTCAGGAGTCTATTCCTATGGGAGCTATTCCTATATTGTCTAGATGGGCCCTGCACGTAGTAAGTGTTATATCTATTGGACAGTCACTGCAGGAGTGCTCTAGAAAGCTACTGCAGAACTCTCCATCTGTTCAGTGCTAGAGTAAAGCAATCAGTCAAGAAAGTGATGAACCGAGGAATAGTGCCCTCTGTATATTGAATGACTGGGAAAGGTCAGTAGTCTATGTAGTCTTGGAAGCCTTGCTTTGTAATGTTGAAGATGATGTGGTGCTAGATAATCCAGCCTGGATACCACTTCATATCTGTTCCGGAAGGCATCATATAAGTCCAGTAAGAAATAAAAACAGACATGAGGACAGCCACAGGGGAAATGTATTGCCTATCACATCCACTCTGATACTGTTATATCTCTGTCATGTTCTGAATGTGACTCTGTTTTCTACAATAAAGAGATACACAGACTAAACACGTCCACACAGCTTAATACAGATTTGGAACTGTTTATTGTAGTTTAAGGCTGTCACTGAAATATGAATATACAGTAAACTACAGACCAAGATGGATGACCAATGTATGGATGGAGGTGATATACCACACCCTCCTGGGTCTGTGTGGTACTGCACATGACTTATTTTAGGCTCTACACTAGCTCCACCCCCTTTACACACCTGCAGCAGATCTACGATTCACCGGGACATTGTTTCTGGACCCTGGCCCTGGAGGCACCCTGACCTGCACAGAAAATGATTCAGTTAAATACCAGCAAATTCTTGGAGCAGATATCACCATCTGTAAAAAATCTGAAGATGAAAAGAAGATGGCTTCATTATCTTGTTGTGGAAGCCATCTTCTTTTCATCTTCAGATTTTCTACAGATGGTGATATCTGCTCCAAGAATTTGCTGGTATTTAACTGAATCATTTTCTTTCCTCTACCAGTGAAATGCTCCCAGTGCCCTGGGTGCAGTACAAGCCAGAGGCTTGGTTGATGTACCCTTGCGCTTAAGTCAGAGAACTGTTCTTTTCATTAAGGGTGCAGGTTTTGCTGCACAGTAAAACAGCGCACCCCGATTCCAGAGTCTTCCTGCACATATAGAGGATGATATTACAGGATGATGCTGTAAATGTAAGCAGCCATTTCTCCATTGCCGGTTGATAACAGAAGAAACTTAAAACGTCTTTGCTTGTTCAAGCAGTTTATTCAGTGCCTTTTATATATTACGTTTTGCGTTCTTGGTTTGAGTTCCTAGGTTTGTGAGATGCTGTCTCTTTATCTAAAAGGGAACTGTGGCCAAGCTGTTTTTATCTGTTTATAAAAATAAAAAAACATTAAACTATTTGCTATGGAAACGGTACATTATTATACAAGATGCAGTTCTGCTTAGAGGTCATCTTTCAGTGATCTTCATTTAAACTCCACAACCTGCGATGTACTTGCTGACATCTCGGTTCCGACACTTAGCACGCCATCCCACCCTACAAAAAAGACGAAACACAAATGAGTCATTTATTAGGCCCAGTTTGTTCTGTGAGTTCATTCAGTGGTCTGCATGCTAAGGGTCAATATACTGTACCTCATTTCTTTTCTACTTTTGATGTTTAATGTGGTTTTATTTAACCACTCTGTACGCCTTTAGGAGAGAAAGCTTCACCTCTGGTTTTGAAGGACCTGTGTCCAGCACTGTTAGGTGACTTCCTGGCTTTAACACACCTGATTTAGCTCATTTGTTAATTAGCCGGTTTAGTGCGTTTTGAATAGCTCAGTGACCAAACTGCACTGGACGTTGGCCCTTGAAGACCCTTGACTTTAGAATTAGAAAGCCTTGTTTTGTCACCGTGCCTTTACCATTGATAAATAACCCGGGGGCCTCATTCATGAAACTCTGTGTGGGTTCTAGAGTGACAGTGGAAATGACATGGAAATGGAGTATGCACACCTGAACGCTGTCTTCTTACACATGTGCACAGGTAAACAATCCTCATCATCCACCTCCGTACGTCCACAAATATCAGTAAACGGTCCTTGTAATGATTAAATAAGGGGTTGCCTTTCATTGTTTCATCCATTGTTATAGTGAAATGAACCCAAAAAAAACCCCCCAGAAATTTAACAGAATGAGAATGTGTATGCATCGTTTATAAACTTGTTGGTTTTTGATAAACACAGAATTTAAAAAAGTTTCTAGGTTTAGGTAGGCACTGTATGGACTGGAGAGTGAATGGCATGTTGCGAAGCTCAGTGGTTACAGTGGTTACCTGGCATATCAAACTCAAATTTAAAACCAAGGCTTGGAAAATTAGTCTTTTATGACACAGACCCTTTAAAACCAAATAAACAGTCTTACCATGCTGTGATGCCCTGCTGACTCACTATGGTTTTGGCACACCGGATGGCGGTGGAGATGTTATCAGTCAGTAGCTCTGTTGAAGGAAACAAAGGTCAAGAGTAGGGAGAAGGTCAAGAAATACTGTATAAGTCCAGACTTTATACAGAGTTCATGGTGCTTAATATTAAGAAAACTGAATATTCTGAAAATGAGTTAGTCTATAATTGCTTCCTGCATGTCACTACACATGTATTACACAATGTCCCTCTGTTTACAGTGATTTAGAAAGATTCTTACGGCTGCAGGAGATTCGGCAAGTGTTGTGACTGGGGGACTGGCCATTAGAACACCACCAGCGACTGTTGATCTGGAAAATGCCATAGTCTTTGGAGCCGTCAGTGTTTCTGTTAATGACCTGAGTGTTGTAGCTGGACTCCGAATTGACCAGACAAACCCCTACAGATAGAAAAGTGTAATGTGCACTCTATTAAATATACACTCTATTAAATATAATACACGGTTTAACTAATACGATCAAAACAATGCAAATATAAAGCAATTATGTTTTATTAAAATAAAATAAGTGAGGCAAGTTTGGTCTTAATATCCAGCAACTCGTAACTCTTAAGGTGTTTGGTAATCCAGCATGGCAGCTTGAATCTCCACCTTCTTTTAAGAGGAACTACTATGCTCCAGCTGAAGGCTGTTTATGCAGGGCAGCCTCTCAGAGGAACTAGCAGAAGTGATGTATTGATTTGTATGCTGCTATGCTGAATCAGCCTGGTTGATTTTTAGCTTTCACTGCAAGTACATTTATGGCATTCAGCAGGCACTCAGATCCAGAGGTGTAGTAAGAGAGTGGCTAGTGTGGCCAGTGCCATCCTAGAATGAAGCATGGCCACCCTTCTGGTCAGCCCAGTTAGTGACAGTAAGAAAGTTTGCCCTAAACAATAAAGCCTCAGGTTTACCTTCAGTAAAAATCTGCCATCAGGGCAGATACAAGTCACTTATAAGTGTCAGTGAAGTGTCTGCTGTGATTGGCTAATTTAGTCCACAAACATTTGAGTAAATGTGCAGTAGTATGAGCTAAATTATGGATTAGCTATGCGATGGTGAGAAGGACAGCTTAATTAGCAGCCTGCCAAGTAGGGCGGGGTAAATATATTCACTGTCCAATGAAAATATACCTAAACTTTTGGCGATTTAAATAGAGCAGCAAATGGTGTTTTAAAATGTCTGGTTCCATTGACTTACATTAAAACTAAAGGAGGCTTTTGCCCCTCTCCTGTGAAGGTGCCTCTTTGGAAATATGTATTTTCTCTGGACAGTTATGATATATACCCCTCAGTTACCTGCTCCACTCAAATAGACTGAATATATTCAGATGTACTATATTCAGGTATGCACACAATGTCCACATGAATATCTCGCATCAACACACCTGTGTCTTTGTTTACGTACCACTGGCTATTACATCGCCACATCTCTGTAAACGGTGTAATGATGTAATATATTTTATGTATATGAAAATAATGTGCATAAACATTTAGCAACTCAGTTCAGGGCATCACAGTGAAGGACTTTCCTGCGTAACAGAAAGACATACAATACAATAAATGAAAGTTTAAAGTTTGGAGTACAAACTGGAGAAAGAGCTCATCAAACAAATCACTTAACATTCGGAGTTAGACTGCAGTTTAAATGGCTGTTGAAGCACTTACAGTTGGCCAGACTGACTCCTCTGAAGCCAGACATCCCAGCTGCTTTCAGTGTTCTCGCCAGTTCGCATCTGGTGAACCTCTTGGCGCTGGCCGCCATCACGAGCAGGAGGAGCACCCAAACCTTCATTGTGCTGCAGGACAGGAAGGAATGTCCGAAGTGGATGAGTGTTGAGTGTTGTGTGTGCCCTGCCTTGAGCTCCTCACTGATATATATATGGATGTGTGCTGTTTATAGATTGGCTGCAGTTACTGGAATTTCTGTGCAAATATTAACTTCCTCAAAGTAACTCCTGATTTGATTGTAGTATCTCATCATATTTAAATGCTTCTTTGTCTGACCTCGTTTTACTAACAAATAATTCAGTCTGAATTACGCAGGAACGTAGAGTTTATGTTTTATCTACAGTTTGACCACAGCACTTCTGATTAGCCCTATGAGATACGAAAATCTGAAACTGCTCTCGGTCAAAAACAGCAAGGGTGTGTGTGTGTGTGTGTGTGTTCTTTGTCTGGCCTCGTTTCTCTAACAAATAATCCAGTCTGAATAAAACTGTGCAAGAATGACTCCTGTTCTAAACAGCGATATTGAGAATGGCAGGGTTGCAACGGGAAAGGCCCTACTCTCCAAAAAGAACATTGCTCCCCGTCTGCATTTCCTCCGACAAAGCAGAAGGATATTGGAAAAAATATGCTGTGGATGGATGAGACCAAAATGATAGGATAAGTATAAAAACCTGTCGACCCACCTGTACATCGGTGGAGGTAGTATCGTGCTTTGGGCCTGTTTTGCTGCATCTGGACCAGGGCATCTTACCATCATTGATGAAACAATGAATTATACATTGGATCAGTAAATTTTGAAGGACAACGCCAGGACATCTGTCTATGAGTTGAATCTCAGGCGAACATGGGTCAGGCAAGACACTGACCCTGAGCACACTATATGTTCTGTTGTTCATATGCAGCAGTGGACTGAAATGTCTCCAAGCCGATGTGCGGGACTGAACTGTAGTGATCTGTACAGCCTGTTCCAATATCTACTGTAAAGCCTTGCAGTGTTCCCACATCTTCACCCAGGGCCAATACTAACACAATCACAACAATGCAAATATGAATGAACGAGTCCTCACTGAAATTAGAAAAGCAAGGCAAGTTTAATCTGAGCACCTGAAAGAGCAGCTCATGAGTCTTGTGATTTGAGATGTTTCATAATCTAACAGGCAGTACAGTTCCAGCTTTTACTGCTGGGCAGTTTGGATCTCCACCTTCTTTTAAGAGGAACTGTCACACTCCAGCTGAGGACTGTTTTAATATTTCAACATCTCGGAGGAACTTGCAGAAGTAATGTGGAGAAGTGATTTGTTTGTTGTTGTACCAAACAGCTGAGTTTAGCTTTCACTCTCAGTACATGTAAGGCTTTCAGTCAGTGTCCACATTTAAGTTTGCAACAGTGTGTGACTTTGCACATTTTTGTCCATTCAAAAATACACATTCATAACTAACAGTTTTATACTGTAGATATGTGAGAAACTGGGTGGGTAGGTTTGACACTGTGACACATACAAATGATTCAAGTTTCACACCCAACCGTGCATGTGATATAGGCAAGGACAGGCCTTAACGCTGTACCCGACTGATCTGACAGCCACAACTGCATACATTCAGCTGGTAGTGACCCCCACATAAGTCCTCCTGTTGGTGCCAGCACTATTGGCAGGTGGCTGCATAACACAGGACTACATACATGCAGATTGTTATGACGACTGGCCCTAACACCACAGCAACTTCCCCAAAGACTGCCATGGTGTCGTGCCAGACTGTCCTTGAGTCTCTCAGAATAGCAGTGGGTCTTCCTTAATGACGAGACCTGCTTTTGTCTCGGTGGAGATGATCAACACTGTGGTCGGTGCCAAGAGAACTGGGTTGCTGTCAAACTTTATATGTCCAGAAGGCCTGGTGTCACTCCCCTACCGCTCTACCTGCAGGAACTGTGTGAGAATATTTAAACTGCATGGGATGGATTATCACAGAACACCATTAGGAACCCTTACAGATCCATGCCAAGACGTCTGGCATTAGCAAACACGGCAACCCTATGCCATACTGAGAGACACTACATCTGTATGTGTAGATCAATAAATATTGCCATATCAGTATAAATGTACCATCATTTATTGTTCTTGGTAACTTTTATCTTCCCTCACAATAGCATTGGAATCCATCACTTCCTTTTGGGTGGTTATTTTTTTAACGATAGTAATGTAAATGTTTTAGGATCAGTGTCATATCAAGTGAATCAGAAAATGAATTAAATCTCAATCATATTCTATTGAAAGTGGAATTTCTAGATAGTTCAAAAACCTTATATTAATAAAAGTCCTTCAGAAAGGTTTGGTGTTAAATGCTGAATTGTGGGGAAACGGAGCACAAGTAGTCATTTTATTTAATATCCTAATACTACCTGTTAACCTACATGCCACTTTTGAGCTTTTGTTTGGAATGTTGATGATGGTAAAATATCGCAGAATCGGAAGATTCTTTTATCTTAGAGATCTACCTTTACCTCGCTCTGTATAGACCTCTCCAGCTGCATGTTAAAAAAGACATTTCAGGCCAAAACCTTCATCAGCGCTCCCATAAAGCATCTCAGTCATCAGGCAGCATATTCATTATTTTATACAATAGCTTCTTATGAGTGAGATTTTAGGAGCATTTAATGATTTGAACGTCTGGTTCTTATCAGCAATGCTTTTTAGTTTCTCTAGAACTGCACTCTTTACATTAGACTACTCTCTGAGTGACCTTATCTACATCATCATCAGTTTTAATATAAAAATATATAGAAAATATATAATCTTTCATACATTTAAACTATTGTTATTTAAACACCGTGCTTATGTATAACAACTTACATAAAAAATAAAGTTTTTTTTTAAATTATATTTCTATCATAATACCTCCTACACTTTTTGTGACAAATGCCTGGCAGCCGTAATAGCAGTGTTCTTAGCTACACTAGATTCTTATTAAACCCTTGTTGCTACAGCTGAGTATGAGATAGGAGTAGGAGGTTGAGATGAATAAACACTGCTTTAAACAGGTTCACAAATGAGTTTTACCATATTATATTACGACTGTAGGTCTCTGTTCATAAACAACCAGCCAACACAAATTTACCATAAAGGAAATAATGTTTGTATACATATAGCATAAAGACACTCGCCAGTCAGCATGTGTACATATTTCTATATTATGGTCTATTTAGCAACCAAGTCAGGAACAATACGTTTTACCTGTTCACTGATGCTTTTATGTGTGATTGTCAGTTAGTGTTTGCATGAACCCCATCCTACTGTACCTGCTTTCCTCCAGGTGGTCCTTGATGTAGTCCCGGCCTGAAATGGACATTTTTATGGATGCTAAGAATCTATGGATAAGCTTGATTTGTTTTTACATGTTACGTTACTACACACACTAAACCCGAAAGAAAAGACAATTTTTTTTTAAAGTAAGAACTAAGATGTTTGAGTTTAAAATCCAAGATACACGAAAAAAAAAATGACTAAAGTACTAAAATCAATTACATTTACTTTATTACTGTCCACCATTGAGAGTGTATCACAGAAGTTTTATTTACCTTTCACTGCAAGTACATTTATGGCATTTGGCCGGCGTTCATACCCAGAGTGACTTTCCACGTTGTTGTCTACTCATAGCAAACATAATGTTAGACTGTGTATACCGTCTTCCTTATTTGGCTTTTAATCTTGTATGTCAATCTGAGGATTTGGTTTTCTTTGGGGTCTGTTTTGCGTCACTCTACATGGATCTCTCCACACTACTTAAAGACATTTCAACAGTCATAACAGAGCCTCAGCCATTATGGAGCATATTCACAATCTTTTCATATAATAACTTGCTACCAGAGAGCTTATAGAGGGATTCACTGCTTTGAACGGTTCTTACCAACAAACTTGCTCTAAAACTATCTAAAAAATTTTATATCAAATATTATAATTCAGTACATCCTAAACTTTTTGTGCCTGCAGCCAATAGTGGTGTCCTTGGCTGCCCTACATTCTTCTTAAACACTTTTTGTTTAACTTTTTCCAAAAGATAAGAAGAAAATACACAGTCACCAACAGGGCCTACCATATTTTGTGGCAAATATATGCGCAGAAGATAAGAAGGTGGAAAAAGACGTATGATGACCTACTTTACTTACTGAACATACGAGTGTGCATAGTGTGCACGTAGATCTCACCTGCAGCATAACTGACCTACCTACACCTCCCTTTAAATAAATAAGGAAACGGAATATCACCATGCATTATGCTCCTATCATAACATTAATGTATGAAATTCCTCACAACTGAAAATTTGGTCAGGCAAACAGCCAAACAAGAAATTACCATAAACGGATCATTGTCAAAATTTGACAATGTTTTACTGACAAAATTATGGGGACAGCTACAAAATACACCTCCAGCAGATTTTAATACATCAATTCCGAAGTCATAAGCATTGTTATGGAGTTGGTCCTCCAGATATCACAGCTTGAACACAGCTTGAACACGCAAAGAGAACGTCTTTGCGTGTTCAAGCTGTTTATTCAATGCCTTTTTATATACACACAGATCCTGATTTGGTACAGTGCAATATTGATTACCTGCATTGCAGCATTACAGTCAAGCATTTCAGTTTCGCCATTTGCAGCATGTTTTCTCCTTAAAGCTCGCTAAATTTATCGTATAGTTGTACAAGTGAGGATGCTCACCAAAATTAAAGCTGGTATTATGCTCAGCGTTCTTGGTTTGAGTTTCTGGGGTACTACAGGTTTGTGAGATATTGCCTCTTTATCTAAAAGGGAACTGTGGCACAGCTGTTTTTATCTGTTTATAAAAATAAAAGAACATTAAACTATTTGCTATGGAAACGGTACATTATTATACAAGATGCAGTTCTGCTTAGAGGTCATCTTTCAGTGATCTTCATTTAAACTCCACAACCTGCGATGTACTGGCTGACATCTCGGTTCTTACACCTAGCACTCCAACCCACCCTACAAAAAAGATGAAACACAAATGAGTCATTTATATGCATTTTGAATAGCTCAGTGACCAAACTGCACTGGACGTTGGCCCTTGAAGACCCTTGACTTTAGAATTAGACAGCCTTGTTTTGTCACCGTGCCTTTACCATTGATAAATAACCCGGGGGCCTCATTCCTGAAACTCTGTGTGGGTTCTAGAGTGACAGTGGAAATGACATGGAAATGGAGTATGCACACCTGAGGACTGTCTTCTTACACATGTGCACAGGTGAACAATCCTCATCATCCACCTCCGTACGTCCACAAATATCAGTAAACGGTCCATGTAAAGTCCCTCGTGCATGATTAACTAAGGGGTTGTGCATTCATTGTTGAGTGGGGTAGTAGTGACAATAGTAGAATTAACCACAAAAAAAAAAAACATCCAGAGAATGTGAATGTGTATGCATCATTTACAAATGTTCTCTTCTGATTGGCTAAGATGTATCACATCGCACTGAATCATTTTCTTCAGCATGTTGGTTTGTGGGAAACAGAATTTAATTAATTTAATTTAACTGGTTTTTAATGTAGTTTCTAGGTTTAGGTAGGCACTGTATGGACTGGAGAGTGAATGGCATGTTGCGACGCTCTACCAGTGGTTACCTGGCATATCAAACTCTTATTTAAAACCAAGGCTTGGAAAATCTTTCATGACACAGACCCTTTAAAACCAAATTTTTCAGTCTTACCAGGCTGTGATGCCCTGCTGACTCACTATGGTTTTGGCACACCGGATGGCAGTGGAGATATCATCAGTCAGTAGCTCTTTTGGAGGAAACAAAGGTCAATAGATATTGTATAAGTCTGGTCCGGCTTAATATTATGAAAACTGAATATTCTGAAAATGAGTTAATCTATAACTGCTTCCTGCACGTCACTACACATGTATTACACATGTATGTTTCTCTGTTTACAGTGATTTAGAAAAGTTCTTACGGCTGCAGGAGATTCGGCAAGTGTTATAGCTGGGGGATCGGCCATTAGAACACCACCAGTGACTGTTGATCTGGAAAAGGCCATAGTCCCCTGAGCCATCACGGTTTATGTTAATGGCCTGAGTGTTGTAGCTGGACTCCGAATTGACCAGACAAACCCCTACAGATAGAAAAGTGTAATGTGCACTCTATTAAATATACACTCTATTAAATATAATACACGGTTTAACTAATACAATCAAAACAGTGCAAATATAAAGTAATTATGTTTTATTAAAATAAGATAAGTGAGGCAAGTTTGGTCTTAATATCCAGCAACTCGTAACTCTTAAGGTGTTTGGTAATCCAACATGGCAGCTTGAATCTCCACCTTCTTTTAAGAGGAACTACTATGCTCCAGCTGAAGGCTGTTTATGCAGGGCAGCCTCTCAGAGGAACTAGCAGAAGTGATGTATTGATTTGTATGCTGCTATGCTGAATCAGCCTGGTTGATTTTTAGCTTTCACTGCAAGTACATTTATGGCATTCAGCAGGCACTCAGATCCTGAGGTGTAGTAAAAGGGTGGCCAGTGTGGCCAGTGCCATCCTAGAATGAAGCATGGCCATCCTTCTGGTCAGCCCAGTTAGTGACAGTAAGAAAGTTTGCCCTAAAGAATAAAGCCTCAGGTTTAAGTCCAGTAAAAATCTGCCATCAGGGCAGATACAAGTCACTCTCTATGAGCGCTCTGTGACTTGTCTGCTGTGATTGGCTAATTAACTCTGCAAACAGGTGAGTGAATTTGCAGTACTATGAGTCAAATTATGGACTAAGATATGCGATGATGAGATGGGTTAACTATCAGAAATGAGTCAGCTATAAACCTTGATCATGTTAACTCATTTCTGTTACAGGTGAATACATCTATGTGTGTCTGCATACTTACTGTGCTGTCTGACTAGCTTTCTAATTTTTAGGCTTATGTATAATCTGTAGTGAGGACAGCCTAAATCATCTAATCCTAATCAGTGGATGAAGTGATGAAAAGTTTTTTTCTGAAAGTCAAACATTTATCTCTTATTATATCATTTTTAATACTGCACTGCTATTGTCACATGCCACCCCACTCTATACCTAGAGTTCAAGTTCATATCCAAAGCAATTTTGCCCTTTGCTGTGTACTCAGAAAACTAAAGTAATACTGTGAATTTACACTACTCATTTTCACTATTTATTTCAATCCATTGAACTGCCATTCATTTCTCTGCCATTCAAGTAGAAGAGGAGTTGTGTACAAGCTCAGTAAATGTGTTGAACAGGGAAAAGAGCGCATTTCTGAACTAGGAATTAGCATTTTCATAACGATTGTTAAACTGGACAAGGGGTTAAATATAGTCACTGTCCAATCACACGTTCCATTGACTTACATTAAAACTAAAGGAGGCTTTTGCCCCTCTCCTGTAAAGGTGCCACTTTGGAAATATGTATTTTCTCTGGACAGTGATGATATATACCCCTCAGTTACCTGCTCTACTCATATAGACTGAATACATTCAGATGTACTATATTCGGGTATGCACACAATGTCCACATGAATATCTCGCATCAACACACCTGTGTCTTTGTTTACGTACCACTGGCTATTACATCAGCACATCTCTGTAAACGGTGTAATGATGTAATATATTTATGTATATGAAAATAATGTGCATAAACATTTAGCAACTCAGTTCAGGGCATCACAGTGAAGGACTTTCATGCGTAACAGAAAGACATACAATACAATAATTGAAAGTTTAAAGTTTGGAGTACACACTGGAGAAAGAGCTCATCAAACAAATCACTTAACATTCGGAGTTAGACTGCAGTTTAAATGGCTGTTGAAGCACTTACAGTTGGCCAGACTGACTCCTCTGAAGCCAGACATCCCAGCTGCTTTCAGTGTTCTCGCCAGTTCACATCTGGTGAACCTCTTGGCGCTGGCCGCCGTCACGAGCAGGAGGAGCACCCAAACCTTCATTGTGCTGCAGGACAGGAACGAATGCCCGAAGTAGATGAGTGTTGTGTGTTGTGTGTGCCCTGCCTTGAGCTCCTCACTGATATATATATGGATGTGTGCTGTTTATAGATTGGCTGCAGTTACTGGAATTTCTGTGCAAACATTAAGTTAATCAAAGTTTAACTCCTGATTTGATTGTAGTATCTCATCATATTCAGATGCTTCTTTGTCTGAACACATTTCACAAACAAATTATCCAGTCTGAATAAAACTGCGCAAGAATGACTCATGTTCTATTCACAGTTTGACAACCACAGCACTTCTGATTAGCATTATGAAATATGAATATCTGAGACTGTTTTTGTTCAAAGACAGCAGGTGTGCGTGGTTAGGCCAAGGATGATGTAAGAAGAGGAGAGTCTCTGTTCCTTAACTTTTACTTTTCACATGATGGCATTGTTACGCATTCACATTACTACACCACTGGAGAAACCTGTTTTCTTTCCTCAAGTGTTTTAGTTACATTGGTGCTTAAAAGTTTGTGAACTCTTTAGAATTTTTGATATTTCTCTGGACTGTTGGTCCCGAAGCGATATTCTGACTTTGTAGCGTTTGTGTCTCTACTGGCAAGGCGTCTCGTTTTATTGAAGTGGAAACATTCAGTTGCTCCTACGTACCCAGAATGGATTAGAGATGTCCTTCATTAGTTCTGTTCTCATTTAGAGAGAATCCGATGCACCCTGAACGGTTCTTCTTTAAAATTTGAAAGATCATGGCATCCTTTCTTTACATTCATAGAAAGGCTCTCACTTACAGCTGTTCCGGAGTAGTAGTGGTGGAATGTTTCTCCCTGTGCTCAAGGTTTGGTTATTTGTCATTAACCAAAGCCATGTGAAAGATTGATACTAAGTTGGATGTACAGCCCCTGAGGATTATGTGTGTATGTGTGTGTGCGCATTTATGCATATGTGTATATATGTCAACGTGTATGTGTGTGCGTGTGCATGTGTGCATCTGTGTATACACTTTTATATTTATATTTTATATGTATGTTTTCCAATCTTTTATTTATTTATTTTACCCCTTTTTTTCTTAGTTTAATTTTATTTTCTTTTATTTATTTATTTTTTTTTATTTAAAAACCTATGCAACATAATTATTCTGTTCCCCAATGTTGTTCAATGTCTATGAAAAACTGACAATAAAAAGAAGAAAAAAAATATAATAATTTTTAATATTTCTCTATAAATACGACCTGCAATTTTCACTCAATCCGTTTTTGCCAAAAGTATACCCAAAAGTAGATGAAGAGAACCCAAATAAAGAAATGAGAACATATTTTACTATATTATACTAAATAATAAACTATATTTGTATTAAGCCTCTTAAATTGGAACTGTATTGATGGACAGATTGTGACGAGCGCTGAGCTAAAATCAAGTTTATTTAACAGATTTGTAATCGAACACAGCAGCAACAAGAGCAAGGCGGACATAACAGAAGGGTAAGACAGGGTCAAAGTCAAAAAACAAGCAGACGTCAAAACCAGGCAAATAATCAGACCAGGAAAAGAACCAAAAGGGCAAGGACAAAAGAGTTAATCAGTAAAACAGGATAACGTCAAAACCAGAGTGGCAAACACGAGTAATAACAGAGAGACATGCTCAGTACAAAGTGGCAATACTTCGCAATGGGTCAGTGGGAGAGCGGAGTATATGTACAAACAGATTAAATTAACAACAGCTGTGATCAATACTCGGGAGACTCAGATTTAGAAAACGGAACAGGATTGGGAGATGGCGGACATGTGAAAGTGACGTCATCAGGTGGTGGGTTATGGAAAATGGAGTCCGGGAGATAAGGGGTGAGAGGAGAGCCGGCAGGCGTGACAGCTTAGAAGTTAAATTAAAGTAAATTTTACAATGTTGGGAAGAGAGGAGCTCAGAAAACAAACTGTTGATGCTCATAAGGCTGGAAAACCATCTCTAATATTAAAGTTCATGAGTCCACTATCAGGATAGCACTGAGCAGCAATATTAAGAATGGCAGGGTTGCAAGGGGAAAGGCCCTGCTCTCCAAAAACGAATGATCTGTACAGCCTATTCCAAGATCTGCTGTAAAGCCTTGCAGTGTTCCCACATCTTCACCCAGGGCCAATACTAACACAGTCACAACAATGCAAATATGAATGAACGAGTCCTCACTGAAATTAGAAAAGCAAGGCAAGTTTAATTTGAGCACCTGAGAGAGCAGCTCATGAGTCTTGTGATTTGAGATGTTTCATAATCTAACAGGCAGTACAGTTCCAGCTTTTACTGCTGGGCAGTTTGGATCTCCACCTTCTTTTAAGAGGAACTGTCACACTCCAGCTGAGGACTGTTTTAATATTTCAACATCTCGGAGGAACTTGCAGAAGTAATGTGGAGAAGTGATTTGTTTGTTGTTGTACCAAACAGCTGAGTTTAGCTTTCACTCTCAGTACATGTGAGGCGTTCAGTCAGTGTCCACATTTAAGTTTGCAACAGTGTGTGACTTTGCACATTTTTGTCCATTCAAAAATACATATTCATAACTAACAGTTTTATACTGTAGATATGTGGGTAGGATTGGGGTTGGTTTGACACTGTGACACATACAAATCATTCAAGTTTCACACCCAGCCGTGCATGTGATATAGGCTAGGACAGGCCTTAACGCTGTACCTGACTGATCTGACAGCCACAACTGCAGACATTCAGCTGGTAGTGACCCCCACATAAGTCCATTTGTTAGTGCCAGCACTACTGGCACCAGGCTGCATGGCACAGGACTACATGTATGCAGATCGTTATGACGACTGGCCCTAACACCACAGCAACTTCGCCAAAGACTGCCAAAAGTGTCGTGCCAGACTGCCATTGTTGTGAGAATATTAAAGCTGCATGGAATGAATTATCACAGGTCACCTTTAGCAACCTCTACAGCTTCATGCCGAGGCATTTTCAATACTGAGGGACAATAAATATTGCCCATATCAGTCTAAATTTATCATCATATGTTGTTCTTGGTAACTTTTATCTTCCTTCCCAGTAGCAGTGGAATCTGGCACTTCCTTCTGGGTGCTGATGATGGTAATGTAAATGTTTTAGTGCCAGTGTTATATAAGTAAGTCAGAAAATGAATGAAATCACATACATATTTTATTGAATAGGACTTTCTGCATAATTAAAAAACTTTAGATTAATAAAAGTCCTTCAGAAAGATTCTGAGGATTTGTCTTGGAGGTCTACTTTGTCCTCGCCCTGTATGGACCTCTCCATGCTTCATATTAAAAGACATTTCAGGCCAAAACCTTCATCAGAACTCCCATAAAGCAGCATCTCAGTCATCAGGCAGCTTATTCATCATTTTATACAATAGCTTCTTATGTGAGATTTTAGGAGCATTCAATGATTTGAACGCCTGGTTCTTATCAGCAATGCTTTTTAGTTTCTCTAGAACTGCACTCTTTACATTAGACTACTCCCTGAGTGACATTGTCTACATCATCATCAGTTTTAATATATAAAAACATAGGAAAATTCTCATATATACACTTAAACTTGTGTATGTGTATAAACGTTTTTTACTTAAAATTTTATGTTTCATATCCTAATACCTCCTAAACTTTTTGTGACAAATGCCTGGCAGTCATAATAGCTGTGTTCTTAGCTACACTCGATTCTGTTTCAACACTTGTTGCTACAGTTGAGTGGGAGATAAGATAGACAGCCACTAACAACGCCTAATACATTTTGGTGCAAATATTTGAGTGGGAGATAAGAACGTGGAACGAGTCATATATGATTCACTTTATTTAAACTGAGTGGTGTGCACGTACGTGATCCCCTCCACAGTACAAGTGACCTGCCTACACCTCCCTTCAGAAATGATATAACACCATGAATTATGTTGTAACAGTATCTAGAACTCCTCACACCTGAAAATGTTTAAGGCAGATAACTGGAAATTAATGGAAACTATTTCACTAGTAGAAATGACTGTAAATGGATAATTACAGAATTTTACATGATATTTTATAAGTTACTGCAGTATATGGACAAAAGTATTGGGATACCTACACAGTACACCTACAGGAGCTTTCAAGACATCCATCTGAATCCACATGCATTATGATGAAGATAGTCCTCTATGTAATCTCTTTAACTTAAATATTTCAAATCTGTGTTGTGTTGGCACTGATGTTGGAGTAGAGGGCCTGTCTCATAATCTCCATTCTAGTACATCTCAAAGGTGTTTCATGGGGTTGAAGGGTCAGGGCTCTGTGTGGTGGAGTCAGGTTGTTTCATAACTCGCCTGGCCATGCCTTAATGGACCTTGCTTTGTGCACTGGGTCACAGTCAGGCTGGAACAGAAAATGTCTTTCCCCAAACTGTTGAGACATACATTTGTGCCAAATAGAGAATTGCGATTCATCATTTCACAAAATCGTTATCGTTGGTTAATTAACTGGTTACCCTCCAGACCAACTTGCTGCTCGTTTCTTTACAATTGATGCAGCTTTTTCAACTACTGGCCAAGAACTCCTTGAAGACATTATCCCACTTAGTAGACGGTGAACTTCTCAAGAATACTATAACTGCACACAGGTTTAACATCCAAGACTTCTTTCTATCAACCCACAGAGGCCAATGAAAAAACCTCCAAATGTGTATGCTGTGATCTAACCAATTTACCTTTCAGACTGTTTAAGGACTTAATGAACGTTGTGTGGGCAAAAGCGGAAAAGGACCATCCTGGTGTTAGCAATGCAAAGATCACAAACCAACATTGGTCATTGTAATGGGGAGTCTGTTAGTGCTGATGGGATGAGTAACTTCTGTGAAGGCATCGCTAATGTCTAAGGAGTACATACACATTTTATAGCAACATATGCTGCCATCTGGATGACGTCTTTTTCTGGGGTGTACCTGTTTGTTTCAGAGAAGCAAGGCCAAATCACATTGTGCACGTATTATAATGCTTATGCAATGTTAACAATAGGCTTCAGTAGTAAGCAGAGTTGGGGAACTCGAGTCACATGAATTGACTCAAATCTAATTCGAGTCGGACATTTAAGGACTTTGACTTGCTATGCATGATTTGACTTTGACAGATGACTTAAAACCTGGCAACCTAGCAGAATGCGGGAGATCAGCAGAGATAAAGGTACAAAGTAGCTTGTATGTTGAAGCTGGCTTCGCTAGAGATACTGGAGGGTCTGCAGATCAAACATCATTAGCACGACAGCCAACTTCATCCGTCACTACAGAGCCCACACAGAAAGATCCGTGACTGTGTCGTTTGGCTAGTTGATAGAAGATTAGCTGACATTGTGTTAACGGTCAGCTTTGAGACAAGCAGGGGATGGGAAGATGGTCACTAACACCCTAACATCCTGCTCCACAACTAACATAAGGTCAAAAGTTCTGCTCTAATCCTACCGAACTGGTGCTGCTGTTTAACCAGTCAGTTTTGTTCTCTAGCTCACAGCTCAGTAATGTTCAGCTGCTATAGCTCGGTAAAGTCCTGCTAATATAGCTCGATAAAGTTCGGCTGATATAGCTCAGTAAAGTCAGGGTGATATAGCTCGATAAAGTCCGGCTGATATAGTTCGGTAAAGTTCAGCTGATATACCTTGGTAAAGTTCGGCTGATATAGCTCGGTAAAGTTCGGCTGATATAACTTGGTAAAGTCAGGTTGATGTAGCTCGGTAAAGTTCGGCTGATATAGCTCTGTAAAGTTCAGCTGATATAGCTCGGTAAAGTTCGGCTGATATAACTTGGTAAAGTCAGGTTGATGTAGCTCGGTAAAGTTCGGCTGATATAGCTCGGTAAAGTTCGGCTGATATAGCTCGGTAAAGTTCGGCTGATATAACTTGGTCAATTTCGGCTGATATAGCTTGGTAAAGTTCGGCTGATATAGTTCTGTAAAGTCTGGCTGATATACATTGGTAAAGTTCGGCTGATATAGTTTGGTAAAGTTCGGCTGATATAGTTTGGTAAAGTTTGGCTGATATAGATTGGTAAAGTTCAGCTGATATAGTTCAGTAAAGTTTGGTTGATATAGATCGGTAAGGTTCGGTTGATATAGTTCGGTAAAGTTCGGGCTGATATAGTTGGTAAAGTTGGGCTGATATAGTTCGGTAAAGTTCTGCTGATATAGCTCAGTAAGGTTCGGTTGATATAGTTCGGTAAAGTTGGGCTGATATAGTTCGGTAAAGTTCTGCTGATATAGCTCAGTAAGGTTCGGTTGATATAGTTCGGTAAAGTTGGACTGATATAGTTCGGTAAAGTTGGGCTGATATAGTTCGGTAAAGTTCTGCTGATATAGATTGGTAAAGTTCGGTTGATATAGTTCGGTAAAGAGGGGCTGATATAGTTCGGTAAAGTTGGGCTGATGTAGTTCGGTAAAGTTCTGCTGATATAGCTCAGTAAGGTTCGGTTGATATAGTTCAGTAAAGTTGGGCTGATATAGTTCGGTAAAGTTCTGCTGATATAGCTCAGTAAGGTTCGGTTGATATAGTTCAGTAAAGTTGAGCTGATATAGTTTGGTAAAGTTCGGCTGATATAGCTCCATAAAGTTCGGCTGATATAGTTTGGTAAAGTTCGGCTGATATAGTTTGGTAAAGTTTGGCTGATATAGATTGGTAAAGTTCAGCTGATATAGTTCAGTAAGGTTCGGTTGATATAGTTCGGTAAAGTTGGGCTGATATAGTTCGGTAAAGTTCTGCTGATATAGCTCAGTAAGGTTCGGTTGATATAGTTCGGTAAAGTTGGGCTGATATAGTTCGGTAAAGTTCTGCTGATATAGCTCAGTAAGGTTCGGTTGATATAGTTCGGTAAAGAGGGGCTGATATAGTTCGGTAAAGTTGGGCTGATGTAGTTCGGTAAAGTTCTGCTGATATAGCTCAGTAAGGTTCGGTTGATATAGTTCAGTAAAGTTGGGCTGATATAGTTCGGTAAAGTTCTGCTGATATAGCTCAGTAAGGTTCGGTTGATATAGTTCAGTAAAGTTGAGCTGATATAGTTCGGTAAAGTTCTGCTGATATAGCTCAGTAAGGTTCGGTTGATATAGTTCAGTAAAGTTGAGCTGATATAGTTCGGTAAAGTTCTGCTGATATAGTTTGGCTGATATAGCTCGGTAAAGTTCGACTGAAATAGTTCGGCTGATCTAGCTCGGTAAAGTTCGGCTGATATTGGCTATTCGCCTGTTATTTGGGTTTCGCGCCTCCTATTGCTCACAGACCACCTACTAAAATCTCAGAAACATTTTAGTAGTAAACCTGAGAACACACTTCAGTTACATTATATATTACACCCATATGACATACAGATCAAATATCACCTGTGTTGTACAGCGACCCATCTGGCAACATACTACAACCTTTAGTTTGGCAACTGCTTTGGTTAAATTATATTATTAAATTACCTCGATAAACTATTACTGTGAGACAACAAGATGACAGAGATCTAAAATCAAGTGTAGTGTACAGACACCCATCTGATGAAAATACTACAATCGTTATAATCGTTGGTAAAATATACACATGTCCATACGTCCATGACCACTAACAAGTGGTAACAAGTGCAGTCTTTTTCTGAAGGCAGATGTATGAACTTTGACACCACCTGTGGGAAGGATTAGGTCCTGTGATGAAGTTTTAGGATTGTTTGAGAGTTCTTTATGTATCTTGTGCTCTTGGACTGAACTTGTTTGGATGGCTTGACCCAGCTGTGTTGCCAGGTGTTTCATTGTTTGTTTGTTTTTTGCAGACAGTGGAATAGCTGGTTTCTATTTGTTTTTTACATCCCTTCATGGACTCATATGCACCTTCTTCTTTCAAAGCAATAGAACTTCCTGGGACTGACTATGGTAATATCACTCACTTCAACAATCAAGAGCAAACCAAACCAAACATCTAAATCCCCCTAACCATGTCATTAGCAACTGATGGTGGGGCACCTGATTTTAATTTTAGGCATTTTAAGCAGCAATAAATGTGAGGATGCCCTAACCTTTTCCTCACAAGAAAGGATTTATGGATATGTCTAAAAAAGGTTTTATTAGAGGTTTTATTTACACCACTATTTGGCTCTAGCTTTTTATCCACAGAAATACAAAGATGCTGTGTCATATGGGAAACCCCTTGGACACATGGGCTAAAAGAAGAAATGAAACAGTATTTGTTAATATTGAATATGAATTCAACTATGGCTGCCGTCTTTTAACTGGTTTAAATGTGGAAACGAGTTACAGCATCATAACTCCATATAACTTGACTTGAGACTTGCTTGAATCTTCCTGCATTAACTTGAGACTTTAGGGTTAAGACTTGAGACTTGTTTGTGACTTGCACATGTGTGACTTACTCCCACCTCAAAGAATACAGGTGCTAGATTGACCTGTCTGCAGTCCAGAACCATCATTAGAATGTGTGGTGAATTATGTAGCACAATATTTGACAACAAAGACCCCCGACTGTTGAGCTGCAATGTTGTTTCAAGCAAGAATGGAACATAATCTATCTACAACAGCTGATAGCTGATGGTGTCATATGTCAGGTGGGGTGTTCTGTACAGCAAAACTCCAAAATTGCACAATTCTGAGTCACTGTCCAAACAAAAATGGTTATGTAATATAGGTATTACGTAATGGTCAGTTAGGAACAATGAGGGGTTGGATGTCTCACATTTCTCACTCTCTCCTACTGTCAGGATCCGTTAATACTCCTGTTTGCCTTCTCTTTTAATTTACTTTCAAGTTGTCTCTGTGTTAGCAGTATCTAAATCTGAATCCTGAATTTTACTCTTGATTTTTTACCATGCAGGTTTTTATCCTGAGCATCTCATTCAGCTACTCAGTTGTTTAAAGGCCAACTAATAGATTCTGTTGCTGTCACTCAACTGGAATAAAAACCTGCAGCCATGAATCTGCGGTTGCATTTTGGAGGGCAGATATACTCAATATACTCAAAAGCAAAACAAATGCACCCCTCCTTCAGCAGCCCTAACCCCCAAATGAATGGACATGCAGTGCAAAGGGGAATGACACAGGACCAGTCAACTTTAAACCCTTAATCCACTGCACAAACAAACACCATGACATAACGGTACAGCAGAAGACCTCACAGCATGCAGTGTAGCTAATGCTAGCAGGTTAGCAAACTCTGGGTCCAACTGACGATCTGGATCTACTGGTTCTGTAAAACAATTCGAATGTTACCCACTTATCAAGAAGGAACAGAGCAACCTCCTCATCCCTTTCAACTCTCAGTGTCTCAGGTCAAGCTCCTTTTTCACCAGCTTTTCCTTCACTTTAAATGGTGCAGCAGTTCCATGCTGGCACCTCAGCCTACCCGTCCAGGCTCTTGTTTGAACCCATTCGAACCGTTCCAGAGACACATGAACGTAGCTGCAGGGCTTTCACCACTGAAACGCCTCACTAGTTCTTTCTTCTTTGTTTTTTAGATCTTCTCCACTTTGGCTGTTTCCCAGCCATCTCTCCTTTTTGTCAATACGTGGAGTTCAGAACTTAGCCCCTCCCTTCCCGTATTGTAGGAAGAAGTTTGTGTATTGACACATGGCTGTGTATGAACAGACGATCGTATCCCAGCATGCACACAGAACAGGCAGCTAGTGGGCTACTCAATATATGCGTGATTTATTCCAAGGCTCACTATCCCAGTCCCGGAGCGCTCACGCTGTGCTTTGTCTCATGTTGCGCATCTTATTCAAGTCAATAACTAAAGGAGCAGCGCGTTATGAGCTGTGTCAGATGTGTAGAGTAAGAAAACGTGTCACAGACAAATTACCAGTGCCAGAATAAAATCACGTAGGTCTTGCTCGAGTTACAGTTGGGTGGGTCAGGATAGCTGCCTCCCTCCTGTCCTGACAATCCAATGAAATACATCATGTTTCATGTTACGAAGTTTGTAGTCTTGCCTCGTGCAAACAGCAACATAACCATTGTGAATACGCAATAGGTGAGCTCTCTCCAGCACCAAAGAGGAAGCAGCAAAGCAGCTACAGGAACATCTCTGTTGGGAAGTGAGACATGAAGGAGACTCTGGGGAGGTTGCGGTTCTGCTGGAGTAAAAGGAGGCGTTTGGCGTGTCTTCCTACCATATCACCATATTCTCCGGCATCTTTTCTTTCCCCCAAACAAACATCTGCACACACAACGGCACAGGTAGCCAGAAGAAGCTTCTGTTTCTGCATGATGGGAAATAATCTCAAATGGAATCTAGCTGCAGTCTTGTGAATAGTGGGCCTGTAAGATTCTCAGTCTTTACAGGACTGTGTGCTGTTGTTGAAACCTCTGTGAGTAATGACACATTGGCTGTATATGTGAATGTGTCAGACTTCAGTCTTCTAGTGTGTGGTTAGCATTAGTAGTCATTATATGATGCGGTAGGAAAGCGTATCTACACTCATTGCCCATTTCTTCCTACTGTGACCATACGGGTGCCCATACAGGAGCCCTACAGTGGGCAAAATGGTTCATCAGTTTAGCTATAGAGAGTTCCTTCATGTGGTAAACTACTGAACCAGTTTTATTCAAGTTAAAAATGATTTGATTGAAATTGAACCATGTAGTCAAAGTGTGCCTGCGAGGTGAATAAAAGTAGCTACCTGTACGAGTTACTGAATTAGAGTGAACTGATGAACTATTTTACAATGCAGTTGCAGGCAGTAGTTTCTCTGTTTCTCTGCATGCTTCATTCATTCATGCTTCAACCCCTTTCACTCTGTTCCTCAATGAACAGGACCGCCACAGGACCGTCACAGTGCAGGTATAATGTGGGTGGTGGATCATCCTCAGCACTGCAGTGACACTGACATGGTGGTGAGGTGGTGTCTGTTGCACTGGTACCTCAGTGTTACTGCTGGACGGAGAATGGTCAGACAATAACAGCTCAACACAGACACAACATTCCTTCACCTGCTCACTAACAACCACTAGAACACACTAAACACAGGTTTCAAATCATTAAGGCTGTATGTCTATGCTGTTCTACCTCCTAACGCTTTACTGTAACCAGCTGTAGAATGGGCCAGCCTTTAAGGATATCACAGACAGCAATCGGGGCGGTTTTACCAGAGGACATGGTCAGTTCTCAGCGTTCTGCACTGCAATATTCTTTTTTTTCCCCCAACAGGTTGATGATTCAGATGCTGAAGTGTGTACTGCCCTCTTGTGTTTGCTCAAAAAACACCTGCGTGAAAGCCACATAAGCAGCAGAGGCCCCAATTCACTGGGTGGCACCCTCAAAAGAGTGACTTTCACGTTTCACATTCTATACTGCAGCCCAATCTCTGAATGCTTATAGCACTCTCTGGAAGATGTAGAAGACGGCAGCCTTGTGTCCGAATGTCATACCGTAGCACATAGAAGGTAATAAAAACTATTAAAAATATCAGGACTGCAGCTGCGTTTTTCATCAGCTTTTCTGTATTTTCCCATTTCCCACCTTAAAATGGTGCAGCAATTATTATAAGGGCCTCAGGCACAGGAATGTAACTACAGCACCATTTAAGGTGGAACGGGAAAATACACAAAAAAAGAGGTCGGTTAAAATGTTATCAGAACGTTACCAGCTT
>JAMWET010002258.1:0-54674 GCA_024036415.1 Prochilodus magdalenae | reverse complement strand
GCCCACATTGCGCTTAATGTTCCACGCCTACCCTGTCGCTCTGAGTGTCGCTGTAGTCGCTATAGCACCCCGAATCCGGGTTCACTATGGCAGGGTTCAGCAGTTACGTTCTGCGGGTGTAGACCAGAGGGACTGCTTTGCAGTCGTGTTGTAGTATATACATGCTCGAGCCTGTTCAGTGGTCACACTAGTCCTACTGAACTGTACCTCCACCTCCTCAAGTCGGCTCGGGTGCAGTTCAGTGTTGTGTGCCTGGGCAAGTGAACTAGACATGGTAGAGTCTGCGAGTACACGCTGACTTTGATTTACAGGAATTCAGTGGGGGCAGTCATGGGTCGGAGATATGGGAACTGACCCTGAGAGACGGAGGTTAGGGGACTGGCCTTGCAGGGTGGAGATAAGGGAAGTGGCCTTGAGGGCCAGAGGTTAGGGGACTGGCCTTGTGGGCTGGAAGTAAGGAAACAAGCCTTGAGGGCCAGATGTTAGGGGACTGGCCTTATGGGCTGAAGATTCAGAAACTGGCCCTAAGGGATGGAGGTTAGGGGACTGGCCTTGCAGGCTGGTGGTAGGGAAACTGGCCTTGCGGGCTGGAGATTAGGGGACTGGCCTTGCAGGGTAGAGATAAGGGAACATGGCCTTGTGGGTTAGAAGTTAAGGAACTGGCCTTGCAGGCCGGTGGTAGGTGAACTGCCCTTGAGGGCCAGAGGTTAGGGGACTGACCTTGTGGGCTAGAGACTAGGGAACTCTTCCTGAGGGATGGAGGTTAGGGGACTGCCTTTGCAGGTCGGTGGTAGGAGAACTGCCCTTGAGGGCCAGAGGTTAGGGGACTGGCCTTGTGGGCTGGAGATTAAGGAACTGGCCCTGAGGGATAGGGTTAGGAGACTGGCTTTGCAGGCCGATGGTAAGGGAACCACCCTTGTGGGCTGGAGGTTAGGTAACTGGAATTGCAGGGTAGAGATAAGGGAACTGGCCTTGTGGGTTAGAAGTTAGGGAACTGGCCTTGCAGGCAGGAGGTTAGGGAACTGGCCTTAGAAGAAGGGGAACACGGTGGGGCAGTAAATGACATTTAGAGGGTTAAAGCCCCCCTAACACTTTTCCTAGCCACACCTGTGGGAGTCCTACTGAATTTTAAGCTTGTAGTTTAAGGGTCTGAAGTGCTGACTCGTTACAGTGTAGCACCCGGAATGTTTGGAAGGATCTCCCAGGGTTGGCGTCTCGGGAGAGGACACAGGTCTAGTGTCTCAGGTAGTTTTTGATCAGGTGTGAACATTAGAAGGGTGCTTTTGAGTAGCGGAACCAAGCAGTGCCCAGATTTGTTCTAATGAGCCGAAGGGTGCTGTGGTTCTGCTCGTTTGAAGGGTTCTGTTTTTAGTGTTTCGTGCTTTGAGATCAGCTCTCCTCAGATCCTTCTCCCTTTCGGATTGCGCTCAGACTCTGCTGGGATGCTGTATGTGTGCAGCTCAGATTCACCGCTGTGTTAAATCTTTGGGTTTTTCTTCATATTTTTTCTGTTAAAAACACAAATCAGGCGTATCACTACCATCTCCAGCTTCCGACACTCACTTCAATTACTGAGTGTGTTCTGAGTGATGTATAGCGGAGGAGGATCTCCTCACAAAGCCCGCGCGGCTGTAAGCCAGACAAACAAAGCAGAGTTTCCAAATACGGCGCTCTCAGGGTGGCGGCGCTCCAGGATGAGCCGAGTGTGAGCTGAGTAATTGCTCGTATGGAAATTGTTTCGCAGTGTAATGCGTCTCTTTGGGAGGACTTATTATTGATGTATTAATAAGGGCGTGCCCGGCTCCCTCTGACTGTGTTCACGCTGGGGTAATTTGCTGAGCAGTTTCGGCTGACTGACAGGAAGTTGTGTGGCTGTTCAACAATTTTAAAAGCACAAGTGATTGGAATACAGTTAACCCAGCAGCAGTTTAGCCACGCCCATTCAGCCTATATAACAGTTTTGCTCTGCCCGTTTAGGCTATAGCTATTCAGCCCCACCCTTTCAGACTATAGCAGTTTAGCCACACCCATTTAGACTATGGCAGATTAGCCCCACCCTTTCAGACTATAGCATGTTAGCCCAGCCAATTCATCTTACAGTAGTTTAGCTCCACCCGTTCAGCCTATAACAGTTTGCAACAGCCCATTCAACATATAGCAGTCTAGCCCCGCCCATTCAGCCAACTGCAGTTTAACCCCACCTATTCATCTTGTAGCATCTTAGCCCCACCCATTCAGCCTATAGCAGTGTAGCCCTGCCCATTCAGCTTGTATCATCTTATCCCCACCCATTTAGACTACAGCAGTTTACCCCCACCCATTCAGCCTATAGCAGTGTAGCCCTGCCCATTCAGCTTGTATCATCTTATCCCCACCCATTCAGACTATAGCAGTCCATTCAGCTTGTAGCACCTTAGCCCTGCCCATTTAGACTATAGCAGTTAGTCCCATTCACTCAGGCAGGAGTAGCTTAGCTCCACCTATTCTGCATACATACATTCTTTAGCCCTGCCCATTCTGACTGTAGAAATCTAGCTCCACCCCTTCAGGCTATAGCATGTTAACCCAGCTAATTTAGACTGCAGCAAGTTTAGCTCCACCCCTTCTGCCATAGTAGTTTAGCCCCACCCTTTCCGACTATAGCATGTTAACTCAGCCAATTCATCTTACAGTAGTTTAGCTCCACCCGTTCAGTCTACACCAGTTTGCATTCCTGTTGAAGTGATGCTGCTCCTGAGTGTTGTTCCGGCAGATGGGACCAACAGCCCATTCAACATATAGCAGCCTAGCCCCGCCCATTCAGCCTATAGCAGCCTAGCCCCGCCCATTCAGCCTATAGCAGTTTAGCCCTGCCCATTCAACCTATAGCAGTTAAGCCTCATCCTAGTTTAGCTCCACCTATTCTGCATTTACTTCTTTAGCACTGCCCATTCTGACTGTAGAAATCTAGCTCCACCCCTTCAGGCTATAGCATGTTAACCCAGCTAATTTAGACTGCAGCAAGTTTAGCTCCACCCCTTCTACCTACAATAGCTCCACCTGTTCAGTCTACACCAGTTTGCATTCCTGTTGAAGTGATGCTGCTCCTGAGTGTTGTTCCGGCAGATGGGAGCAACAGCCCATTCAGCCTATAGCAGCGTAGCCCCGCCCATTCCGCCTATAGCAGTTTAGCCCTGCCCGTTCCGCCTATAGCAGTTTAGCCCCGCCCATTCAGCCTATAGCAGGTTAGTCCCACCCATTCAGCCTATAGCAGTTTAGTCCCACCCATTCAGCTTACAGCAGTTTAGCTCCGCCCATTCAGTTTTTTTTTGCTGAAAGGCTGCAGCTTCACTTCCACATCTAACATTGTTTATTTGATTCCATTCTTTTGCATTATGAGGACTTCATTCATTTCAGGACTTCAGATCTTAAATTTGAGTGGCTGTTTGAATGAGTGACAGTACAGCCAATCAGAGTAGAGACAATTAGCATGTACTTAAAGGCACAGTTCTACTGTTCCTACATTAACTGTTACAGAGACCCGCACAAGCATTGGTGGAACTGAATATTCAAAAACAATAAAGGAAGAATAAATCTGAAATATTTTAAAGGTGTAGAATAAAGACCTTTCATTATTTACCTTCGTTCCTGAACATAAATAAACGTCGTTTCCCTTCAGCGCATCAAAACAAAAGCTGACGTCTCGCCGACAAAACATGTCTTCTGGAATTAAAAGCGAGATCAGATCGGATCTGCAGACAGGAATGAAAAGGCCTGCGAGAGAATGGCCTCGGAGCAAGGAGTCGGCGTGGCTTATCTCCAGCCGATTGGTGGGGAGCGCGCGGGGGCTGATGGGACGGGGATAAGAGAGGGGCTTACGCTTCAACTCCGTAAATGTTCAATGAAGCAAAACTCTGCCTTAATCTAAAGAGAGACGCTCCTCGGAGTTATCTCAGCGGTGGATTTTCAACAGCTCCCGCCTTTGTGTGGCTGTATTGTGAACCTCTCGCTGCACTCGCGTTCCGGAAGCTTCTTGTCGGAGAGAGAAACTTTTCCATTTTCCTGCCAGACACGGGGAACTCGGGATGTATGCTGAGATTAATTAGAGGAAGCTCGGAGCTGCCGATGTGTCCGCACGGCTGTGATTTCCGAGGCTGTTAAATTGAATCCTGTCAGCTTTATGGAGCAGAGCCCCCCTCAATCACACTTGATGGACCGCGGGTGAGAGAGAATGATGGCGGGATGAACTGAGAGAGTGAAAGGGAAGCAACCCCCGCATAGACTGCAGCATGGGAGCTTTGGGGATATAGAGTTCCGGTCAATAGTTTGGACACTGTAGCCTGTAGAGGGGCTTTCGGTGGTGCTCTAGGAGAACACCCATCATCGGTAGAACAGCCGCACCCAGAAGGACTCGACCCACAGGAATGAAACTTGGTGGGGTGGTTTGACATCATGATACAATGATTCAAGTTCCGCACTTCCGCACATGTCGTGTGAGCACGGACAGGCCTTATCGCTGAACCTGACTAACCCAGACATCCAGCGAGCAGTGGTATCCTCCATGAGCCAGCACCACTGTCAGACGGCTGCACCACGCAGGACTGCATGCACACAGACCGTTACCACGCCTGTCCTTAACACCACGTCACCGTCACCAAAGACTGCAGTGGTGTCGTACCAGACTGTCATGGAGTGACTCAGAATGGCAGCGGGTCATCTTCAGTGACGAGTCCCGCTTTAGTCTTGGTGGAGACGCCCAACGAATCCGTGTGTGGAGGCACCGTGGTCAGCACCGAGATGAACGGTTTGTAGTCACACGTCCAGAAGACCTGGTGTCCCTCCACCTCCACCCCATACCGCACCATCTGCAGGAACTGTGTGAGGATGTTCAAGCTGCATGGGATGGATTATCACAGGACTCCATCAGGAACCTCTACAGCTCCATACCGAGACGTCTGGCGTGTTGGGTTAGCGAACACGGCGGCCCGACGCCATACTGAGAGACAGACTTCTGTATGTGTAGCTCAATAAATATTGATCATATCAGTCTAAATTTATCATCAGTTATTGATCCTGGTCACCTTTATCTTCCTCCCCCACACGCTGCACTCCCACACCTCCTTCTGGGTGCAGCTGTTGTGTTGATGGTGTGTGTATATAACACATATAAGACACATGGGACATATTACAGTAGGTATTAATGTGCAGGCACAGCGGGGGGAATGGAGAATCTCTGGTGAGGAGCTGCTCTGAGTGTGTCTTCATTATGCGGTTATTGATGGTGAAATGCTCTCGCCAAACGGCCTCATAGGGACAGCAGCTGTGTGGCACTGTTCTTAATCTACAAATGAAAGAGCACAGAGGGAGATACCATTATTAACACTCAGACGTGTGCGGAGTGTCATTAGTGCCTTCTAATCTCCTCTAGCATCTATCAGTTCTTTTAAACCACTCAGTCTATACCACAGTACCTACATTTAGAGCTTAGAGTTATACACTCCACCTAATGAGAAACTGTAGAACAGACTCAGTCTATACCACAGTACCTACATTCAGAGCTTAGAGTTATACACTCCACCTAACGAGGAACTGTAGAACAGACTCAGTCTATACCACAGTACCTACATTTAGAGCTTAGAGTTATACACTCCACCTAATGAGAAACTGTAGAACAGACTCAGTCTATACCACAGTACCTACATTTAGAGCTTAGAGTTATACACTCCACCTAATGAGAAACTGTAGAACAGACTCAGTCTATACCACAGTACCTACATTTAGAGCTTAGTTATACACTCCACCTAATGAGAAACTGTAGAACAGACTCAGTCTATACCACAGTACCTACATTTAGAGCTTAGAGTTATACACTCCACCTAATGAGAGACTGTAGAACAGACTCAGTCTATACCACAGTACCTACATTTAGAGCTTAGAGTTATACACTCCACCTAATGAGAGACTGTAGAACAGACTCAGTCTATACCACAGTACCTACATTTAGAGCTTAGTTATACACTCCACCTAATGAGAAACTGTAGAACAGACTCAGTATATACCACAGTACCTACATTTAGAGCTTAGAGTTATACACTCCACCTAATGAGAAACTGTAGAACAGACTCAGTCTATACCACAGTACCTACATTTAGAGCTTAGAGTTATACACTCCACCTAATGAGAAACTGTAGAACAGACTCAGTCTATACCACAGTACCTACATTTAGAGCTTAGAGTTATACACTCCACCTAATGAGGAACTGTAGAACAGACTCAGTCTATACCACAGTACCTACATTTAGAGCTTAGAGTTATACACTCCACCTAATGAGGAACTGTAGAACAAACTCAGTGTTTTTAGTTATATTGGGGGTTTGAATGATTTGTATTCTGCTTGCGTTTACATTTTGGAAATGGGGGTTGTATATCTCGTTGGGGGTTTATCTAGTCCCTAACTGGAGAAGTGGAGACCACTGCAGCATTATGGGATGTATATAGGTGGGTGTATCACGGATGTAGTTTTTCCTGAGGTATAGACATATGATGGAATATGGTGTATAGAGTATTTTAGATTTCTCCTGAAGGTGCAGGTCTGTGTTCAGTGGGCTGTGTGTGGTGTGTTAGAGCTCCTCTGAAGGTGCAGGTCTGTGTTCAGTGGGCCGTGTGTGGTATGTTAGAGCTCCTCTGAAGGTGCAGGTCTGTGTTCAGTGGGCTGTGTGTGGTGTGTTAGGGCTCCTCTGAAGGTGCAGGTCTGTGTTCAGTGGGCTGTGTGTGGTGTGTTAGGGCTCCTCTGAAGGTGCAGGTCTGTGTTCAGTGCGTTCTCAGTATCTCTCCCTGTCTTTCTCTGAGTCTCTCTCTCTCTGTCTCTCTCTCTTACTCTCTCTATGACCCCCCCTTTCTTTGACTCTCCCCATCTCTCTCTCACTGTTTCTCTCTCTCTCCCTCTCTCTCTCTCCCTCTCTCTCTCTTTCTCTCTCTCTCTCTCTCTCTCTCTCTCTCTCTCTCTCTCTCTCTCTCTCTCTCTCTCTCTCTCTGACCCCCCCTTTCTTTGACTCTCCCCATCTCTCTCTCACTGTTTCTCTCTCTCTCTCTCTCTCTCACTCTCTCTCTCTGTCTCTCTCTCTCTCTCCCTCTCTCTCTGACTACCCCCCCCCCTCTCTCTCTCTCTCTCTCTCTCTCTCAATCTCTCTCTGTGTGTCTCTCTCAATCTCTCCCTGTGTCTCTCTCTCTCTCTCTCTCTCTCTCTCCCTCCCTCCCCCCACTCTCTCACTGTCTCTCTTTCTCTCTCTCTGTCTCTCTCTTTCTTTCTCTCTCTCTCTCTCTCTCTCTCTCTCTCTCTCTCTCTCTCCCTCTCTCTCTCCCTCTCTCCTCTTCAATCTCTCTCACAGTAGAAGAACCCTTTTTGGTGCTATACAGAACCAGATTGAGTGTTTGTGTAGAACCACTGTCTTCACTCGCTGCAGACTCTCTGACGGCGGGCGTGTGTGGCTGGTGTGGTGTTGAGCTTCGTCCTTGGCTCACAGACATGTAAAAGTAAGCTGTGTTGTGAACGTGTGTTCTGTGACAGTGTTCAGATCAGTGCTGCTGTGTAAACGATAAATCATCCCAACACTTTCCAGAACGCAGAGAACCGTGATTTATGGCTTTCACCTCCGACGGTTCCACTCAGCTCTGTCCTCAGCCTGTATAATGAGGGGGTATATGGACTGTAATGAATGAACTGCGGTATATAGGCCACGTGTCACAGCCTGTCTGGCGCCGCAGCACATGCAGCAAGCTATCACAACGCCATTCCGGTTTAATGAGCGAGCGGTCAGGCTCATGCATGTAGAATAAACTTCATGAAATATTAATCTGGTGATATATGAAAGCCATAGCTCCTGGGAATCAACCGCTTCCGGCCACGGTGGTCGTTTAATAGAGCTGATGTCACTGAGAGAGCGCTACATTGGCTGACGTCTAAACTAGGACGTGGGAATTGTGGGAAACTGCCGGAGACCCTTTAATTAGGCAGGTGTAGATTGTGAATCAATTCATGTTCGCCATGTTCGCTCGTCCAGTAATCCCAAAGCCCTCCCCTCGTATATCGGTGAATAGCTAGTATAGGTAACGCTAGCTGCTAGCATTAGCGCCAAGCTTATTTTATTTAGTCTGTATCCGGCTGTTGCTTCATCCTGGCGTCTCACTTTAATCCAGCTGAACGATTTATTTAAGGACCTGATCAAAGGAAGGACATGGAGTAGTACACCACCACATACGTGGAACATGCACCTTTTCGCTGTACCGGACCAGCTGTATAAGGTCGTCCTGTGGGGTGTGCTGTTGTGTTGGTAGTATCCTGCGGGGGTATTGGATAATAAGGCAGCCTGGGAGACCTACATGAACCAGGGAGAGGGAGAACCGACGGATTGTCTGTCATGCGCGGAGTGATCCAACTGTTGTGGACATACAGCGAGCAGTGGTGTCCTCCATGAGTCCTCCTGTTAGTGCAGCACCATCGGCAGACGGCTGCACCACGCAGGACTACATGCACACAGACCGTTACCACGACTGTCCTTAACACCACATCACCGTCACCAAAGACTGCAGTGGTGTCGTACCAGACTGTCATGGAGTGACTCAGAATGGCAGCGGGTCATCTTCAGTGACGAGTCCCGCTTTAGTCTTGGTGGAGACGCCCAACGAACCCGTGTGTGGAGGCACCGTGGTCAGCACCAAGATGAACGGCTTGTTGTCACACGTCCAGAAGACCTGGTGCCCCCCACCTCCACCCCTACCGCACCATCTGCAGGAACTGTGCGAGGATGTTCAAGCTGCATGGGATGGATTATCACAGGACACCATTAGGAACCTCTACAGCTCCATACCGAGACGTCTGGCGTGTTGGGTTAGCGAACACGGCGGCCCGACGCCATACTGAGAGACAGACTTCTGTATGTGTAGCTCAATAAATATTGATCATATCAGTCTAAATTTATCATCAGCTATTGATCCTGGTCACCTTTATCCTCCTTCCCAACACACCTGCACTCCCACACCTCCTTCTGGGGGCAGCTGTTCGTCTGATGATGCTTGAACTAAATACACATTCACACAGGAGAGAGAGAAAGAGAGGGAGAGAGAGAAGAGCTTGTGGTTATTAATGTAGCAGCGGTGTTGACGGGTGGGTTCAGTAGCACAGTGTTTGGCGGGGGTATGACCTCGGGGACCGACAGGAAGCCCTTTACTGAGACACGTTACAGCATCTCAGCAGCATGCGCCCCCTTGGCCCTGCCCCTCTCAGAGTTTAGAAATGCCCGCTGCGTTAAAGCTGCTGGCCTCCTGAGCCTCATGCGCTGACTGAAAAGGTAAATGAGCTCCACTGAAGAGCCGAGACACGGAGCGAGAGGTTAAACGTGTTCCCCTGACCCCCCGTGTGAAGGCGAGGGAGCCTGCAGAAAGCCTGAGCGCGCCTGCATTAATATAACCGTGTTTATAAATCTCGGCACTGCACGAGAGCGGGTGCGGTTAGACCTCCAGGCGCCCCCTGACCCTGCAGCACCTGCTACAGCCAGCTTCTCAGGTATTCTCACTCATGTGGAAACAATCGGCACTGATGAGCAGCCTTTAACAGGGGCCAGGTGATGAGTGGCCCTCAGTCTGCTACACACACTGACATACCAAAAGCACCGTGTGAACTGATTATGAAGGGGTGCTACCTCAGGGGGCGGGGCTTGGGAACGCCCACACCTGTATAAGGTCTGAAGTGCTGTCTTGTTATCTTGGCGAGTGTACTCATGGCAAGGAGACGGGAATTATCAGCGTTCAAGTGAGGCGTGATTGAGCGTGCCAGGCGAACGGGACATTCCGTTTCCGAAGTTGTGCTGCAGTGTCATGTGTACTGGGAACCGGTCACAGGAAGCATTACCACTCACAGTGGACAGCGCAGTGACCACCCATGGGTGCTTCATGATGGGGATCGGTGGCGCCTGTCTAGGTCGTGTAACAGACGAGCGACCACATCCATATTCAGTCCAGGAGCCCCACACGCGTATCCCCCAGGTCAGTGCAGCGTTCGTTAACTTCCATGGAATGTGGGAGCAGATGATCCATCAGAGTGCCTCTGTTAACACCACCACACTGGACACAGCCCCTCACCTGGGCTCGTGAGGTCCATCCCATACAGCTTGCATATCCCCACACGGTTCCTGCAGATGGTGCGGTAGGGGTGGAGGTGGAGGGACACCAGGCCTTCTGGACGTGTGACAACAAACCGTCCATCTTGGTGCTGACCATGGTGCCTCCACACACGGATTCGTTGGGCGTCTCCACCAAGACTAAAGCGGGACTCGTCACTGAAGATGACCCGCTGCCATTCTGAGTCACTCCATGACAGTCTGGTACGACACCACTGCAGTCTTTGGTGACGGTGACGTGGTGTTAAGGACAGTCGTGGTAACGGTCTGTGTGCATGTAGTCCTGCGTGGTGCAGCCGTCTGTCAATGGTGCTGCACTAACAGGAGGACTGATGGAGGACACCACTGCTCGCTGGATGTCTGTAGTGGAGGCTGTTGGGTCAGTCCGGTACAGAGGTAAGACCCGTCCTTGCTTACCTCACGTGTGGAGCTGACCGTGTAACTTGAATCATATATATATATATATATATATATATATATATATATATATATATATATATATATATATATATATATATATATATGAGTGTATGTATATGAGTGTATGTATATATATATATATAGAGTGTATGTATGTGTCTGTATATGGAGTTCCTTGCTGGAGAGTTTATAGTTTGGTGACTCTCTCTGTGTTTACAATTTCCCGTGTTTCTCCTTCTCCTTACCTTTTTCATGATCTTGACCCGAAGCCAAACCGAGCTTGCAGAATTCCGATGGCTCTCTGGTGGGCTGATATCTGGAGCAGTGTTTTATTCACTCACCATTGTGTCTGCATGAGGGCTCAGCATAAAAACCTGGGGGATTATGCATATTGCTTGCGCTCAGTAGGATCAGGATGAAGGTGTAGGCTTGCAGAAATTGCAAGATAATCAACTTTTCAACTTTTTGGCTGATGGCCCAATGCTCGCAGGGCAGGAGGAAATGAACCCCCTGAATTCACCTGCAGTTAACCCTTTCAGACCTGCCGCACTAACACCTTCAGGACTCGGAGAGATGCTGTTTCTGCCTGAGCTGGAGATGTCGGGGGTTTATGAACTGGAGGGGGAGCTGTTCTTCCAATATATAGCATCAACTTGATCACTGTGAGCCACGGCCCAGCTAGCCAAGCAGGCGACACCATCTCCATTAGCTTACGCTAGCCACACCTTATATAAACAAGAGACCTTTGAGGAATGAGACGGACTGATTGATTCCTGGGTTGGCCAGTGTCCTCAGACTCTGAGCTGGATTCTGACTCTGGTGGCCCAGACATGGAAAGCTGCTAGACAGATCATCCATTCGCTAGGTCACGGTGGTACTTGGAACATGAGCTCCATGTTGGAGTCGATGTAAGCTTGTCAGGGGTGTGGTTTGTTCCAGTGAGGAGTAATTAATGAACCAATAGGGCGATATTTGATTGTTTATTGATAAGGCAAGCGCAGGGTTAGTTCAGAATTTCCTGAAAGGTTCTATTAGCTTGTTAGCACTGCAGTTCAGTATGCTGAGTCGTAACCGATGGAGACCTAATTTTTAATTTTAGCTAGTTGGTTGAATATAATGTAACGCCGGTATGGGAGTTATGTTCAGTTCAGCCAATCAGAATCCAGCACCCGGTGTATATATCAGTGGTGTCGGATATGCTGGATGGTGTTGCAGTTTGTGGAGAGACTTGGCCCTAGCATTGAACCATAGTTAGCTCGGGTGCTGGAGCTAGGCAGACCTAAACGGTTGTAACGTTCTATAAGGTCCTGCCTCGCAAGCAGCCGAAGAACCGCAGACTCTCCGCCGGATGAGCAGCACGTCAAGCGGCTAGGTGAGCCTATACTGCCCGTGCTAGCAAGTTGCTAATGCTAGCGGTAAAGTGCAGCTATAACCAAAACAGAAACCACAACGATACTATATGCTAGATTATTACCATGTGGGCGAACTTAGCACACCCTTACACAACACACAGGGAGCTAGGGTGGTCAGAACTGACCAGTCTAGACCAGTCTGCTCCAGTCTAGCTTGTGAAGGTGGAGGTACTGGCTTGTTCTACCAGACTTTCAGGATCAGACTCTGGGTCAAACGGATACAGCACACTGACTCCACTGTAATAACGGCTTGTAATAGCATCTAGAAGGATATGGCTCTGGTGGTTGATCCATTAGAACAAAGTAGGCAGGCTGACCAATCAGAGCATGCCAGACGTATTGGGAGGCGGGGCTTAAAGACATAGGAGCTCTAACAGGGTGTTTCAGACGTACAGTATGAGGACAGTTTAGTGTTTTATGGAAACTGAAGCTTGGGAATCTGTTCTAGTGGCAATGGATATTCAGTTCTTGGGTGCGACTGTATGTTCCGTCCACACAAGAGCTAGATTAACAAACGCTGAACGTAGAGATTCATGCTCCCGGTGGCTTTCACCGCTAGTTAGAGAAGCATACAGTAAGGTGTTATGATATTAGCCTGGTCTGCGTTAGCGGCAGGCTCTCCTGAAGCTCATGCTTTGGCTGTTGCTGGGTGGAAAAAGGCACAGCCAGGGGAGCTTCATGACGCACGAGAGAGGAACCTGACAGGCAAAGCACCTGCTCATTTACACCCAAGGTGTTTGTGGACCTTCTTCATCCAGCAGCGATTTACCCATAAGCCCCTGCTGTACTCTGCTCTGCTCTCTGTCAGTGCGCAGGGAAGCTCGCTTTAGCATTCCTCACGCTCCGTTTGACGAGGCCTGGGGAAAAAACACAGACCAAAGGAACATATGGCGGGCTAAACGAGTGTGAAGGCATTTCCCTCTGAAACGCTGCTGCTGTACCCCCGCTACATCTAACGTGAGGAGAGAGGCTGAACAGGAAATGTTACTCCGCTGAAAGAGGGATGAACAGATGTACGGAAAGCAGCACCTATGGAGACAAACAACGAGAGAGAGAGACACTGCTGTTACTTAACACCTACAGTTATTAACAGCATGGAAAGCAATTAAGACAGAATTAGAATAGATCCAGAGACACACGATCTTCTAATAAGCTAATGCTAGTGGAAGTGATGTAATTACACCGTAATTATGGGTGGTGCACACCGTCACCGCCTGTTAGCCAAGACCCTTAATGACGGGTAAGGAAAAATACATCAGGTTATTTTGTGAATTACACTGAAAGTGATCCTTGCAGGGTAACAAGAGTTTGAAAGCTAATCATGCTAGGTCTGAAGCATGAAGCCGTGCTTAGCATGACCCCTCCGCTAACACTGTGAGGTTATAAAGCACCTTAGCGCAGCTAGATCTGTACCCAGAAGATCATTTCACATGGTGAGCCCCTTCTAAGCTAAGCTTCAGCTAGGCTAACATCGCTATCAGTTATGAGGTACTTTGAATTGGGTAGCTAAGCTACTCAAAGACCATACAAGGTTAGAGTGTTGCATCTCTGGCCTATATGTTAGATGGAACAGTCGCTTACGGAACAGAGCTAACAGGCTACTACTTTTTGTTAGCTTATGCTAGCTACGCCTAAATAAACGTATTTTGTGACTGAAAGTGATAATTGCATGCTAACCGTGTTAAAATTGAATCATGCTAGGCCGGATTCATGGAGTCGTAGTTAGCATGACTTTGCTAACACTATAAGGTAATAAAAGCTCCTTCGCATCAACAAGATCTGTGGCTATCAGCTCATTTCACACTGTGAGCCCTTTCTCGCTCCTGTTAAGGCTTGAGGAGGCCTCCTTACAGAGCGCCTGCTTGGCTAAATTCAGCTAGGCTAACATCGCTATCAGATGGTACTTAAAGTAGCTAAGCCTATCCACCTCAAAAACCATGCAAGGTTAAAGCGTTGGGTCCCTGGGTTTTATGTTAGATGCAATAGCTGCTCACAGAAGTGAGCTAACAAGCTAATACTTATGTTAGCTTATGCTAGCTATGCCTACATAAACAGGAGGAAAGATGCCTTTAAGTCAAGGCCCTTAAACATGTCAGATTATTTTGTGACTGAATGTGAGACTTACGGGGTAACAGAGTTTAACACCTAATCATGCTATGTCGGAATCATGGCGTCGTAGTTAGCATGACCCCTCTGCTTACTCTATAAGGTTATAAAAGCACATTAGCGCCAATAAGATCTGTGCCCAGCAGCTCATTTCACACTAAGAGCCCCTCCTGGCTCCTGTTATAGCTTGTCGGCTCTCCTTTGCTAACTTCAGCTAGGGTAACAGCGCTATTAGCCATGAGGTACTTTGAGTAGCCAAGCCTGCCCAACTTGAACATGCTACATGCTAACGCTACAGGACAGTCTTGGGCTGGAGTTTAGATAACCAGCCTTGTGACCGGAGGGTCACTGGCTCATAAAGACTGCTAGGATAGAGCAGCACAATGAAGAACGGCAGTGAGGGTCACCAGTGTGTCCTGGCTGTGGAGGCACCAACGAGGATGCCCTGATGGTGCTAGGTCGTGAGGGCCTGCCCGTGGAGCAGCATGGTGGACATGCAGCGACACACAGCAGTGCGTTTGAGCAAGCACAGACCGATTAGTTGGTGTTGGCATGGCGTCTTTAGCACAGAGAGTGACCAAGGGAGCACCGCGACCATTAGTGCTAGACTCAGAAGGGTGTCGAGAGGTGACAGAAGAATTCCGCAGTGTAGTGGGGATGAGGAGGCAAGTCTCTACCGGAGAGCATATAGCCCTGAGGGGCCACATTCTGAGGCACCTGCTGTGGATAGACCCCCCTGCACCCCAGGGACTCTGCTAGGCCGACCACAGTTCTTTATGGTAGAGGGGTGGTTTTTACGTTTCTGGCGCTCCCCCTGTTTGTACATTGTCTAAGTGGTCTTAGTTTTATATCACTCACTGTAGTCAGGTGGTCTCTGTTTTTACGGTGGTCTCTGTTTTTACTAAATGGTTGTTCTTATTAAGTTGTAGTCGTGAGGAATGAAAGCCTGAACCTGCCAGTGGCCCCTGACCATGCAAAGGGCCCACGTTGTCATTCTGTATATCTCCTAGAGCAGGTTTAGGGAACTGTATGTCGAGTCCGGTGAGCGAAAGCATCAGTCAGACGGCGGAACTGTCTGCTGGAGGTTTATTCATTTATCCAGCTTCAGTCTTTCGGGTTTCTTCAAGGTAAACATGAGTAGAAGACGCCGCTGCTATTCGGAGAAGCCGACCGCGGCCAAGGCTGCTGGCTCACAGTGACTCAGCACATAAAGGCATGTGACGCATTTCCAGCCCCACCGCTGTGGCCGTGAACAATGTGCTAATGAAGAAGGAGAATATCTCACAATCCTGCGATATTCATTAACATCTACAGCAGCCGCTCCGCTACAGTCTCCACTCCAACACATGTTCAGCAAAGTTCGGGTTTAGTAGAACCTCGAAGGAACACTGTCTGCACTGCTGATCATTATTTTGGAAACTATTATTATTTTTCATATCTTTTTAAATATTTATTATTTATTTATTTTAATATTTATTATTTATTTATTTATTTTTGTTTATTTGTTTATTGATTTAGTTAGTTATTTATATTTATTTATTTATTTATTTGTTTGCATTTATTTTTATTTATTTGTTTATTGATTTAGTTAGTTATTTATATTTATTTATTTGTTTGCATTTATTTATTTTTATTTATTTGTTTATTGATTTAGTTAGTTGTTTATATTTATTTATTTATTTATTTGTTTGCATTTATTTATTTTTATTTATTTGTTTATTGATTTAGTTAGTTATTTATATTTATTTATTTGTTTGCATTTATTTATTTTTATTTATTTATTTTTTCTCTTTCTCCCCCCATAAAGTTCCTCTCAGGTGAGTGTGATGAGTTACCCCAGAGTACTAGATACTTATTTTTGGCTAATTTAAATACATTCCTTTGAAATGGCCAACAAGTTCTAGACAAAGGTTCTCTATAGAACCATATACAACCCATTCACCACCAATCTCTCAGGAAAGGGTTCTATATAGTTCCATTAAAAAATTTGTAAGCACGCTTAGAGATGTTTTTGAGGGTTCCTTAGTAAAGAACGTTGTTCTTTATAGAACTTTGAGAATGTGTTATAGATGAATCTGTATATAGAACCTTTGTGGAAGGGGTTCTGTATAGCACCAAAATCAGAACTACAGCAGATCTGGAGCATCAAAATGGGTTCTACGAAATGTATAGCGTCAAAATGGGTTCTGCTGTTACGGTGCCAGGGTCTTAACAGTAGAAGAACCCTTTCTTGTGCTCCGTACAACCAGTTTCAGAACAGCAGATGGAGTTAACCATTAAGTCTTGTATATGGTTCTCTGGGGAACCTATTTGAAAATGGTTCTGCTGTAGTCACACCAGGCCCTTATATATGCTATTTAGAACTCTGCAGAAGGTTTCGTAAAAGAACCCTCTACAGCACATTGTCAACAAATCTGAAGAACCCTGCCATGGTGCGAAGAACGCTTCAATCAAAAAAGTTCTATATAGAACCATATACAACGCGTTCTCTAAGAACTGTTTTAAAATGGTCCTATATGGAACCAAACAGTTCTTCTATTAAAACTTGACATGCACGTTTAAAGATGGTTCTTCATTGGTTATTTAGTATGAGACAGTAGCTCCTTATAGAACCATGAACATGGTTCTACGGCATTAAAATAGGATTTGCCATTGTTACGTTGCAGAACCTATTTTGATGCTTTAGACCATTATTAAAAAAAAATTGGGAAATGGTTCCGCTGTGGTTCTGATTTTAGGCTTGTGGCAAAAGAGGAGCCGTTTTTGGTGCCACATAAGGTTCTATATAGAACCATCTATTGCACATTCTCAGTCAGTCTGAGAAACCCTTCCACCGGGCAAAGAACCCTTTAATTAAAACGTTCTACACATGCAGCCAGTGTTCTCCATCAATGGAAATTGGTTCTATTTAGCAACAAAAAGTCACCTTCTATTGTTGAAGTTGGACATACAGAACCTGCAGAACCATTTCACCATGCAAAAAGCTTTGAGCTGTTTATCTAGAACCATTGTCTTCACTATAGAGCCCGAATAAGTGAAGGCTCCTGGAAGCTGTATCTATTTATCACAGAAGCTTTTTATGGGGTCTGATTTAATCAGGTTCTACATCCGGTTCTAGCTCCGATCTCTAATGGCTAGTAAAGAAGCTCTGCTGTATGAGACTGCGTTTCTGGAGGCAGTGAGTCGGTGAGCCTCCCGAACTTCACCAGATCCAGTGGAGGCATAATGAACCGAGGCTCACTGTGAAGCTGCTCTCTTCGCTCATAAGTTAAAAGCTACCCAAGGCTGGAAGCCGTCCCGCTCAGAGTGCATGTGTGAGCAGGAGTTGCTCTTCCGTTCATCCTACATCTACACTTGTTCTATCTATAGTCCTCCCCCCAAAACCAGCATGATTTATAAGGGCGTGTGCTCCTCGGCCTGCGAAGCTGCAGCCGTGGGCTTGGGCGGTGCGAGGAGCTGACCGGGGGTCAGAGGATGCGCTCTTTTCTCTGACGTGCCCTATTTAGCGCCCTGCTAATGAGGCTCGCTGACTCTGAATGAATAATCCAGGGCCTCGCGGTACCGGGCCCTCTCCTCCCCTCAGCCCTGACCTCTCCGTCTCTCTGCCCTGATTGCTCAGGCGTAGGCCACTCTGGGGATAAAGCGGAGCACCATCACGTCCAGCTCTGTGGATGAACAGTAGGGCGGCGAGGTTCTGTAAGGTAAAGGATGTTTATCTGAACTTCAGGAGTAAAAACACTAACCGAGTGTTCCAGACGTGCGGTCTGAACTTCCAGCATCCAAACCTCCACAATCCATACACGGGAAAGTTACCGTTTGGGGTCAGTGCTGTCTGGAGCAATAGCAACCACCTAGCAACCACCTAGCAACCATGTAAAATACCATGCAGGATACAAAAGCAACCATAACCACCTAGCAAAATGTAAAATACCATAGCAACCACCTAGAAGCATCTTAGCAACAAACACAGGACACATTAACAACCTGGGATCATATAGCAACCACCTAGAAGCATCTTGGCAACAAACACGGGATACTTTTACAAACTTGGGATACTATAGCAACTACTTGGCAACCAGCAAGCAGTCATGTAAAATACCATAGCAACCACCTAGAAGTACTCTAGCAACCATGTTGAATACTGCAGCAGCTGCCTAGCAACATCTTTGCAATCACCTAAAAAAACAACAGCAACCAAAATAACCAGCAACAATGTAAAGTAGCGCAGCAACCACCTAGCAACAACTTGACAACCACCTGGGATACTATAGCCGCCACTTAGCAATCACCTAGCAACTTTAGCAACCTTATGGGATACAGTCACAACCTGTAGCAACAGCCTAGAAACCATGTAGAATATTATAGCAACCACACAGCAACACCTTTTGAACCATCTGGGATACTATAGCAACCTGGGATACCACCTAGCCACACCCTAGCAACCATGTAAATTACAATATTACCTGGCAGTTTAATGTAGTTTGGTGTGTGTGAGTTACATGGTAATCTTGTATCCAGTGTTACAAATGGGTGGTGGTGGTGGTGGTGGTGATGGTGGAGCACTATTGTCATCCTAACGGAACCTGATATGTCAGCAGAAGGAGGAGTTGAGTGGGGGTGGAGTGTACATGGTGTAGAATGAGTTAAAGGACCAAAGTCTTAGTTGCAGTCGATTTCTCCTCCTGTAGTGACGGGTTTTGTCAACTGGTCGTGTAACTGTTTCACACTGTTAGTGATTGGCTAGACTTCTTCCTGTCGCTTGTCCTGGACCTGCCGTCTCGTGCCCTGAAGTAGGAACTGTTCAGTGGTCAATGCTGTTAACTCAGATTTTAGAAAGGAATCATTTCCGATGGAAGTGATCGATATCGGAATGATCTCCCCTGTTTGATCACCCAGGCCCAACCGGAAAAGCAGCGCTAGTGTTAGACAGTGGAGGGTGACTGCAGGTCCCCTCATTAAGGCCTTCTCCCAGCCTCTCCTTCAGCAGCCTGCAGTGCATTACGCAAAGTCTGGATCAAATTAAGTTCACCAAGTGGCTGCCTATGAAAAGCTAAGCAAGTAGAGCGCATGTAAATGAACTGCAGAAGCGCCGTGTGCCCAGCGGGGCATGACTTAAGCATGATAAAGAGGCACGGTCGCCTGGAGGTGTCAAACACTCCTGTGCAAACTCGGAAAAAGCCAAAGCGCAGCAAGATTGTATAAGCTGTGAGGTACCAGACACCTGCGTCTATTAATAAGGGATGTAATGCACCTGGACACAAACAATCTCAGGACAGTAAACAAACAAAGCACCTGTATCTCCGGTTACACGGCAAATACTGCAGAGCAAGTCCCTACTGCATCCAATCACAGGTGAAGTACTCACTACGTTCAGCTACACTGCCGGCTAGGCCTTATCAAATGCACCTGAGACCTGAGTATAACACCTGGAACACTCAAAGTGAGAATTGTTGCTAATATTAAACTTGGAGTTGGTGTTTTTATGTATAGCTAGAACAGTTGCACTCTGAAGGAGGTGTGGGAGTGCAGGTGTGTTGGGAAGGAGGATAAAGGTGACCAGGATCAATAACTGATGATAAATTTAGACTGATATGATCAATATTTATTGAGCTACACATACAGAAGTCTGTCTCTCAGTATGGCGTTGGGCCGCCGCGTTCGCTAACCCAACACGCCAGACGTCTCGGTATGGAGCTGTAGAGGTTCCTAATGGAGTCCTGTGATAATCCATCCCATGCAGCTTGAACATCCTCACACAGTTCCTGCAGATGGTGCGGTAGGGGTGGAGGTGGAGGGACACCAGGTCTTCTGGACGTGTGACGACAAACCACTCATCCTTGTGCTGACCACGGTGCCTCCACACACGGATTCGTTGGGCGTCTCCACCAAGACTAAAGCGGGACTCGTCACTGAAGATGACCCGCTGCCATTCTGAGTCCCTCCATGACAGTCTGGTACGACACCACTGCAGTCTTTGGTGACGGTGACGTGGTGTTAAGGACAGTCGTGGTAACGGTCTGTGTGCATGTAGTCCTGCGTGGTGCAGCCGTCTGCCAACGGTGCTGCACTAACAGGATGACTCATGGAGGACACCACTGCTAGCATGAAGACCTTAATCCAGGCAAGGACCAACTGTCTACTGATGGAGGACATTCAGGATTGCTGCCCCTTCAAGGAAATTTAAGGAAGATCAGCCAATGAACAGCTGGAGAAGATGCCGATCTGTGTTCTGGAACAGCCCGACCTTAACCCTGGGGGAATGCTGTGGTAGGACCTGATGAGGGCTGTGCAAGCAGGAGGTCCCATCCCAATACTGGTGAACTGAAACTCATTTGGAATGTTCCAGAATTCCTGCTCAGTGTTGCGCAGATCTTATTAGCAGCATTTGGTGGAGGTGATGCAGCTAAAGGAGGATCTACAGGTCATTACGTTGAAGGGCCTGCTCTGTAAATGATCGTCGGTGTGCTCGGTGAAAGACTGGATGAGTCCAGCTCATTCCAAACGATCCACTTTCCTTCAGCTGTGGCTTCCGTTTCTGGAATTGCTTTGGCCTTTCGGGTGGCGGCTGGATGAGTGAGGTTTTCTATGTTGTGTCCACTTTGAGAGGTATAATAGTGGAGACTGACCTAATTCCCCAAACACTCCAGTATGTGTGCAGTACGTTTGGACTACTTTTGATTGACCTCGTTCTCCTGTGTTGGCGGTGCACTTCGTTGAAGGGATGGTATGTATAATCGCTAGTGGAGGCCACATGCCAATAGTTTTACACCTAGATGGATTCCTCCTCTCTAAAGCAAGCATGTTCTCTAATCTCTAGCGCCGTCAGCGGCAGACCTGTCTCAGCTAAGTGTTGCCTGAATGCGCTTGTTAAGCCATGACGTCTACATCTTCGTGTACAGGTTCTAGCCTCTACTGTTCTAGGTTCTCATTGATTTGGATAGATCTGGACCCAGAACACTGCTCAGTTCTCATTTCACCTTGCTTCCTTAAGGAGATGTCTACAGCTGATGTGTTGTAACTCCTACATAAATGAAGAAACGAAAAAGTTCAGTGCCTATGTTAGCTAGCTAGCTAGCTAGCGAATCTAGCTAATGTTAGCACCCACTGGCAAAAGCTGGGTTGTTGTGCATCTCCTTGATATAGTCTCTCAGTGTTTCTTGCTAACAGCCAACATCTTCATGTTTCTGCTGCCAGACTAGCTTATGAAAACAGCTATGGTAGCTGGCTAAGGAAGAGCTAGCTAGCTAAGCCTAGCTATTTTCACCTTACCTAAGCAGCACATGAAAACAGCTAACAACCCAGAATATGAAGACATTGGTATAAAACCATGTGCTGTATCAAGGAGATCCACAAATGATCTGTTTTGCAAATGCTAACAAACTAGCTAGCTAGTGCTAGCATTAGACTTTGCTAACTTACTTATATATATATATATATATATATATATGTAAATATTTATTATATATAATGTTTTTTTTTCATATGCTGATGTGCGAGGTAGCCTCTTTTCAATCTGTCTCTTCTTCTTTGTATAGTGCTCAGGTTCATTTTTATATACATCAGCGAAAATCATGTACACGACACTTTGACTGACTTCACAGAAAGCTGAGCAGGGGTTTATTCATATTGTTGATGTTCTGTGGTGATATTAGGCTAAATGCAACACACCATGCTACTAGCAACAGAAAGCTATGCTAGCTGGACATAGGGTTGCCACCCATCCCGTAAAATACCGAATCATCCTTTATTTGGCAACTAAATGTTGCGTCCCGTATTAAACCAATACAGGACGTGATTTGTTTCGTATTTCCATAAATATCCGTAATTTTTTTCCTGTTTTTCCGATATGCCCGATATACACATGGGTCACACACACATGATGGATCACACTCTCCCCCAAACAACCCCTCCCCCCCGAATCGGCTGAACTACGGGACACAATTTCGAACACATGTCACTCACACACGGCCACGCCCCTCAACCGGCCTCCCATCAATTATTATCATTTCTGAAAGGAGGAAACCCTAGCTGGACAGTACTTGAACGTTGATGGTAGTGTATTGTATATGGTCTGAACTGTGCACCCTGTCATTTCACATATACTGTAACCACTGCATATAGAGTTAAAGGCATATGGGTTTTAACTGGTAGGTAGATCTGCGGGGCAATCGCCCCTGGTCTAACGCTGTCTGGTCTTTAATAAACTGATGCAGATTCCGTCGAGCTCCAGTCTGATTTTAACACAGCTCAGAGTGGGGCTGTGAAGGACCCCGGGTTACACTAACATTAGAGCCCACCTGCACCAAACGTTGTTGCTCTTCATTGGTGTAAGAACTGCAACTCGCCTTATCAGCTACAGACCCTCCTCCTCTCTTCATCACAAGGAAAGAGCTAGAATGATCACTGGGTAGTTACTTTGACTCAAACAGGCCTCTATGGTGCTGACCAAACGAGGAAGTGACTGTGAAGGTTTACTAGTTCTGACGTTTGATTTATTGATCTGCAGGCACTTATAACTTCCCACACTGATTCGACGAGATGCATGCTGGTGCTATAAGCTACACAGGCAGCATGTGGTCATGTAGTTTGAGTACAGTCTTCTGAGCTACCCCCCCCAAACCCGTTGGCGATTTCCAGCGGGACCCCTAGCAGAAAGACCGGTGAGTAAAGTACAGCAACGTTCCTCACTCCCTGCTGGGTAACAGCTTGGCTGCAGTAACCGAGGCCATCCCCTTATTCATCTGTGAAGATATGCTGACTCAGCTGCAGTACTAGAGAAATACGTGAAGGTAAATTTCGCTTTCATAGTTAATAACTTGCTGCTGGAGAACCAAGGAAATGAAATCAGAGTCACAGGAGGCCCCTTTATATTCGAGTCACAATGCAATATTGCCGTTTTCCGATATGCTGAATATTGCAAGAACATATAGTGTGACCTTTTTTCAAAGATAAACTTTCCACTGTTATGGTCACATAGGAATCCAATCATTTCTGCTTCACTCGAAGCGATCGGTTTTATTATTCTAGTACCAAAAATGTCATTTGTATCGCAGTTCACATAATACAATATCGATTTGTTGATGAGCTCAAGGATACAGAGTCTGTCTCCTCTTTCAAGGCAAGAGTGGCAAAGTCTGACTCGACTTTTTGGCATTAGATGAATTTATTTCTTTGCTTGCGGCCTGAAACGAGACTGGGAACGAGGGTAGATTATTTTTGGTATGAGATGAATTTATTTCTTTGCCTGAAACGTGACTGAGGTTGCATTATTTTTGGTATCCTGAAAAGTTGCAGAGCCTCCATGAGATCTGGATAACCCACTGTTGAGTTATTGATACTCTGAAACATATTCAGTCACTGCCGCTGACGCTATACTAATACGTAAGCCTGTACAAGAGACTGCATAGGCTAACTGTGGTCTTGGGTAATTAAGAAGTGTGTCAGGGTGGTGGGTGTTGGATGGTGTTAAAAGGCCTTGGTAGATTTATTACAGCACAGCGATGAGGCCTACGTCATGCGCCACCGAACTTGAAACTTGAGTCATTAGCATGTCTCACGATGCCAAACCTACCCACCAATTTTCATTCCAATCGGTTGATCGGTGGAAGCATTGGATATGTCAAAGACAGTCATAATCTTCTCCTAATTTAAATACAGCCGGTAATGAGACATTGATAACCATAACGATAACCATAACGGTGGCCGTAGGTTAGTGCAAAACCAATAAAGGTTTCAGAAAATAAAATTACAAAATCAAAAACAATTTCATACAATTGCAAGACATGAAACACTTTTACACACTGTGAACTGACGGAAGGGCGTGTTTAACACACAGGAGGTGCTTCAGACTGTTTGGTGGTGGTAGAGTGGGTGGAGTTTGGGATGGTGAGGATGTTGAAGCATGACTTGTTCTTTTTGTGGTGCGTGTTTTATCCAGCTGGCATGTTTCTGTTTTACCTGGTGAGTTTTTAAAGACAGAAGGAAGAGACGAACTGGCGGCTCTAAGGAGATGGAGGTGTTGAAGAAGGTGGGTGGGCTGTAACGCTAACTGTAGTGGAGCACCAGTGATCTATAACCAACTCCACGTGGTTTAGAGTCACCTGTCCATCTCTAAAGACCTTCAACAGGAAAAACAGAAGCGTACCGACTGGCTAAAACATGCGCCACACAATGGACAATTCATGCTATAACGTCGTGACCATCCCAGACTCCACCCACTTTACCACTTCCTGTGTATTAGACCCGCCCTTTTCATCAGAATTCGCAGTTTGTAAAAGTGTTTCACGTCTTGGGAAATTGTTTTTGCATTTGTAATTTTGTTTTCTTGAATTTAAATATTATTTTAATTTGTAAATTTGTTTTTATTTTGTAATTTTATTTTCTGAAATGTTCATTTGTTTTCTCGGTCACCATTACAACCACTGTGTTTGAGTTTTTGGTCATTTATACACTCACTAAAACAGCGGTGATGGAATGAAGTGTCCCAGTGTGTTGTAAGATGCAACAGTAATTTGACCCGTTCTGTCTGATGGGACCACCGAGTACCTGTTCTTCCATGGTGGGAATGGTAGGGGGAGGGTTACTGGGTCATCATCTGGCCCCCAGCTCTGGTGTGTTCTGCTTTCTGAGGTGAAGTTCTGAGACTCTGGGCCTCTCCTGCCCTAGTTAGAGCCCACATGCTTCTATACCTGAATGGTGGACCGCTATCGAAAGTTCCCTTTTCAGCAAGTGGGAAATCAGGCTGGGCTATCTGCCTCTAGCCAAGACGGATTACGGCTTATATGGAACCTGAATCTAATTTACACCTGGCCACACAATAGGGGTCATTTGACTGTTCATTTGTGGCGGTTCACCAGTTATTACCACCGAAAATCAAACAAAGTGCAACAAAAGAAAACAGAAGAAAGAGGCGTTGTTCCCAATCACTGCCGCAATGAGAACCAGAGTTCAGGTAGTAAAGATTTCACGGGTAATAAATGGAACCGTGCGGGAGGAAAAGGAAAAACAGAACATAGCTAGAGTGCTTTCACTCCTTCCTTGTTCAGTCTGGGACTCCAGAGTTTTCCATCTGGTCCAAAGCCAAAATAGCAGGAATGGAAGTTGACCACTATCTGAACCAGATGTTCAGCTGTTATGGCCGAGAGGTTAAGGCACTGGAATCAAAATCCAATGGGGTTTCCCCACGTAGGTTCGATCCCTGCTCACAGCGACATCTTTATTGGGCTGGAGGTTAGGGAACCAGCCTTGTGACCGGAGGCTCGCAGGTTCAATTCCCTAAACTGACAGTAACGGCCCCAACCCATAACTGCTCCCCGGGCACCTTGGATAGGGCTGCCCACCCCTCTGGGTAAGGGCTGAAAACTGGTCCAACCAACAATGATTGTCTTGGATCAAAGTGAACCATGGGTGGTTGGCTGGAAATGTGAAAACCAGGTAGCTTATAGAAGAAGAAAAAGAGCGAAACGTGCAGGGTGATTGTACAGCTTAACCTTGTTGCTGGCTGGTTGCCAAGGTGTTGCAAGAAATGAATAGGAGTCTATGGGAGCAATGAGAGATGAATAAACACCACAGAGGAGTGCGGGTCAGTATGGCTGTGGGTTAGGGGTTGGGGATCTTGAGCGAGTACAGTGAGTGCTGTTTGGTGGCTGTAGGTTAAAGGAAACGATAGGGTTTGAATGGGGGTGAAAATGAATGGGAGTCTATGGAAGGAACAAATGATTTGGTGCTTAGAGACCAACAGACGAGTGTTGGTCAGAGCAACACTGGTCTGGTCAGGTGCGGTAGATGAACATGCACCGTTCCGCCCCATTCATCAGATTTTAATGGAGTTTTTTCAAACACCGGATATTGGATCCAAAAGCCGTATTCAAGCACGCCGTTCCCGATCGGACTGAACGTTCCGGAGTTGGAACAGTTTCAGTATCTCTAAACCTGCAGGAAGAGTGATTGGATTTGGAATGGACTGGACGAGGTTCTGGATGTAGCCACATCAGTGTTCAGACACTCTTACATCAGAGAACTGGTCAGTTGGTCCAGATTTGGTGGATGCCTTCCCTGGCACAATTCCGAGGAGAATTCCCTGTAGGCTGGGATTGTATCCACTGCTGGTAGACCCGTATGACCGTACGCTTCCATACACCTGCAGATTCAGCTACTTCCTTCACACTATGGTCTTTGGCCACGCCCACATGCAGTCCCTCCTTTTAGCCAATCATTAACATCTGCTCTGGAGCCATTTTCCACACATGGAACGAGACATTCCCTGCACTGTAGCACCTTATCCCAATCTATGGATCCCGTCACTCACACCCCACAGGGATTTATAGCCTCGTCATCCTCATGTAGTGCCATCTGCCGGGGGCTGAAGGTACTACCACCTTAAAAACACAGGGGGGTTCATTTTTTTTTATTTGCATTGTTCAGATCAGACATATTTAAGATCAGACTGACCAATCAGAGCTCCGTTGGCATGGTTACAGCCCTCTTCCTCTTCTCTCCTGTTATGTCAAACCCAATACCGGTGATGCATTTAAGGGTTGAACAGCAAATGGAATGAGTCAGGGCTATAATGGCCTGAACCTCCACTGCCCTCCTTAATAGATATTTGAAATTCCCATCTCGGATTGAAAGCTTAATTAATCAGCTTTCCATTTCCCGTATCCACTGGCTCCCACCTATGAAGAGCTTCTGGGGGTCCTTTCTTCTTCTCTCTTCCTTCTAATGAACAGTTTTTCTGACCATTCTTTCGATTCCCACTCTTCCGATTCGCTCCACCACTTCACTCATTATTGGAGGCGAAGGGAAGGACGTTTATGAATCAGGTGATAGATTAGCGCCAGCCGCCGGATCTGCTCCGCGCCTCTCCTAAAACGGATTATTGCTCTCTTCATCTTTACAGTGCTGTATTTTAGGAAGGTCCTATTCCAGGGCCAATATTTTAATTATGGATCCGTCTTATATGAGGGAATGTAAAATTTACAAGGTGGGCTCAAACGAGCTCATATCAGCTTATTACAGAGCTGTCTCTAACGTGACTGCGAGGGAGGAAGCTTCTCCGGCACACTGTTCCAGCAAAAAAACGTTTGGCTCAAAATTGAATTAGTCATTCAGACAAGATATACTCTGGTGGCTTCGTTGATTCATCTCCTCAGCTGCTTATCCTTCTGGGTCAGGGGTGGAGCTGGAGCCCGTCCCAGCGCTCAGTGGGAGAAAGGCAGGAAGCACCCTGTGGGAGAGTTCGACACCGCTGGTCTAGATAGAGCTCCTTTACGTTGCTAGCTTGTTAGCACAGTTAGCGGGAGCAGCTGTAGAAGGGCAGTGCGGTTCTTGATCCTGACCTGCGTGATATGAAGCCAGTACTCATGTTGTGGATGTACGTTCTGCTCCGACTCCTGAAGAACCTGCAGAGCTTAGCTAGCTAATTAGCTCCCCAGGCTTTAGCCGGGCGCGTCTTTGGATCGGGTGTGTACTGTTATCGGAGGATCCTCCTCCTCGTGTCCGGCGAGTGGCCGTCCGTGTGCAGAGGCAGCATGCTAAACCCACCAGTTTCAGATTTCTAAACCTTAGTCCTTTCTTTCTTTCTTTCTTTTTTTCTTTCTTTCTTTCTTTAATTTTCCCTCTCTCATTCCCCCTCTCTCTCCCTTTCTCTATCCCTCTCTCTCTCCCTCTCTCTATCCTTCTCTCTCTCTCCCTCTCATTCTCCCTCTCTCTCTCCCACTCTCTCTCCCTCTCTCATTACCCCTCTCTCTCTTTCTCCCTCTCCCTTTCTCATTCCCCCCTCTCTCCCTCTCTCTCTCTCTCTCTCTCTCTCTCATTCTTCCTCTCTCTCTCCCCCTCTCATTCTCCCTCTCTCTCTCCTCCTCTCCCTCCCTCTCTCTCTCCCACTCTCTCCCCCTCTCTTATTCCGTCTCTCTCTCACTCTCTCTCTCCCTCTCATTCCCCTCCTCCCTCTCTCTTATTCTTCCTCTCTTTCTCACTGTCTCCTTCTTATCCTCCCTCTCTCTGTCTTTCTCTCCCTCCTTTTACATCCCCAACCACCATAAAGAATCCCTTCCTTCTTTCTTTCCTCTGCTGTGCCTCTCCACCCTGAGTAGACGTCTGTTATAGGAACCCTGCTGGTTCTGTACGGACCGAGCGGAGCTTGGATCAGACTATGTTGGATCCTCTGTGTTGGATCCTCTGTGTTGGATCAGACTGTGTTGGATCCTCTGTGTTGGATCCTCTGTGTTGGATCAGACTGTGTTGGATCCTCTGTGTTGGATCAGACTGTGTTGGATCCTCTGTGTTGGATCCTCTGTGTTGGATCCTCTGTGTTGGATCAGACTGTGTTGGATCCTCTGTGTTGGATCCTCTGTGTTGGATCAGACTGTGTTGGATCCTCTGTGTTGGATCAGACTGTGTTGGATCCTCTGTGTTGGATCCTCTGTGTTGGATCCTCTGTGTTGGATCAGACTGTGTTGGATCCTCTGTGTTGGATCAGACTGTGTTGGATCCTCTGTGTTGGATCCTCTGTGTTGGATCCTCTGTGTTTGGCTGTCTGTAGGGAGAGTCTGATCCAGAGTGTAGACGGTGTTTCTGTTCACTCTGCAGGAGAAACAGCCTGTTCTGAGTTCAGTGTCCATCATATCCCAAACAATTTACCACGCTCCATACAGAGTCAAGTTTAGCCCCGCCCACTCGTACTAAAGCCATGCAGCACTGCCATCCAATCAGAACAGAACTGATTTACATACGAGTCATAGGAAGGGTGTACATACAGGTCCATCATTAATGGAAGGAAGTGTGGGATACTGAAATTCCTACACACCGTCTTTTCCGACTATAGGAATTCTCTCCAATCAAATGAAGAGGAGTCACATGACCAGAGGAGCGTGGAGCACCGTGTTCCGTTTTTAATGAGAGCCGGCTCTTTCGTTTTCCCTCTGCTCCTGGAAGCTGGAGGAGAACCTGAAGTGAGACAGATCAAACCAAATGAACGGGCTCTGGAGCCGGGCGGCCCAGCCAACCGAGCTGCCTGTGCTTCAGCCCTAAAGCCCAGGGCGCGTCCTGGAGTACCAGCGCCGTGGTCCGAGGGCGCTCCTTCTCACAAACACTCATCAGCGTGAGGCTGAACCGGAGCACCTCCGAAATGTGCAGGAGTCACGGGGGGGACACTATTCGGGAAAACTGAGCTTGCTGGACATCCCATTCCAAAACTGTGGAGTACCTCAGGTGTAGAATTAGTGGGGTCAGGTACTGATGTTGAACATTGCTGTGAGGATTTGATTGGGCATTAGAGAGGTCAGGTACTGATGTTGAACATTGCTGTGAGGATTTGATTAAGTATTAGTGAGGTCAGGTACTGATGTTGAACATTGCTGTGAGGATTTGATTGGGCATTAGAGAGGTCAGGTACTGATGTTAAACATTGCTGTGAGGATTTGATTGAGTGTTAGTGAGGTCAGGTACCTATGTTGGAACATTGCTGTGAGGATTTGATCGAGTGTTAGTTTGGTCAGGTATTGATGTTGAACATTGCTTTGAGGATTTGATTGAGTGTTAGTGAGGTCAGGTACTGATGTTTGAACATTGCTGTGAGGATTTGATTAAGTATTAGTGAGGTCAGGTACTGATGTTGAACATTGCTGTGAAGATTTGATTGGGTATTAGTGGGGTCAGGTACTGATGTTGAACATTGCTGTGGGGATTTGATTATGGATTAGAGAGGTCAGGTACTGACGCTGTACATTGCTGTGAGGATTTGATTGGGCGTTAGAGAGGTCAGGTACTGACGCTGTAATTTGCTGTGAGGATTTGATTGTGTGAGGTGAACTTCAGACACTGAGCATGGCTGAGCGGTTTTGTGGAGGGGGGTTCTGATGTTGTCAGAACGGTCGGGTCGCTGCGTGTCGGAACAGGTCAGCTCGTTCGTGAAACCAGGTCAGGGTGCTTATCATCGGAACCGTGGGTCTGCGCGTAGGAACCAGTGGGGTCGCTGCTCCGGCTTTGGCGTCGGAACCGGTCGGGTTGCTGCGCGTCGGAACCGGTCGGGTTGCTGCGCGTCGGTCGGGTCGCTGCGTGTCGGAACCGGTCGGGTCGCTGCGTGTCGGAACCGGTCGGGTCGCTGCGTGTTGCTGCGTGTCGGAACCGGTCGGGTCGCTGCGTGTCAGAACCGGTCGGGTCGCTGCGTGTCGGAACCGGTCGGGTCGCTGCGTGTCGGAACCGGTCGGGTTGCTGCGCGTCGGAACCGGTCGGGTCGCTGCGTGTCGGAACCGGTCGGGTTGCTGCGCGTCGGAACCGGTCGGGTTGCTGCGTGTCGGAACCGGTCGGGTTGCTGTGCCGGGAACGCAAAATAATTAACATCAATTCTTTACAGTGTTTTTAATACTGCAATTATCAACCATCTGTGCCTGCTCCATCTCTCATACACCAGCAGCTGCTCTATTCCTCCATCTCACTCTCTCTCTCCCTCCCTCTCTCTGTCTCTCATTCTCTCTCTCCTTCTCTCAGTCTCTCATTCTCTCTCTCCTTCTCTTAGTCTCTCTCTCTGTCTCTCATTCTCTCTCTCTCTCTCTCTGTCTCTCATTCTCTCTCTCTCTCCCTGTCTCTCATTCTCTCTGTCCTTCTCTTAGTCTCTCTCTCTGTCTCTCGGTCTCTCTCTCTCTCTCTCTCTCTCTCTCTCTCTAACTCTCTCTCTAACTCTCTCTCTCTCTATATATATCTCTCTCCTCTCTCTCTCCCTCTCTCTCTGTCTCTCTCTCCCTCTCGATCTCTCTCTCTCTGTGTCTCTCTCTCTCTCTATAACTCTCTCTCTCTATATATATATCTCTCTCCTCTGTCTCTCTCCCTCTCTCTCTCTGTCTCTCTCTCCCTCTCTCTCCCTCTCTCTCTCTCCCTCTCTCTCTCTCTCTCTGCCTCTGCCTCTGTCTCTCTCTCTCTCTCTCTCTCTCTCCTACTCTCTAAGAATGGTGTTCCAGTGAGCTTGCTGGACGCTGCTGTGATCTCGCAGTTCTCTCCTCTTTACCTTCCTCTGTCTCCACACGCAGTCTTTAGAAACGCTCCGAAGGTCCAGAAGGAGCCGCGAGGATCCCGCTTTCTGCTCTGTGAATGTATCGCCATGCTTTTAAAACCATCTGCTTCTGTCTCCGTCCGCGAGAGGAAAGCATTAGCTCTGCGCGCTGCAATGAGAGATACGCCATCAATTATTCATCCATAACTACTTTCATTTATCCTCCCTCTGCCCGGGCTGTCTTAAGACGAGTCGAAGGGCCTAGGCAGTTTCTCTGGCCAGCTATTTTTGAAGCTCTCCGGTATCGATGGCTTGGCTCTGTCCAGGGGCGTGCGCCATGTCTCCGCTTTCCCTGTTAGACATACACTGAGCAAATCTGTGAGCCTGAGATTAATCCTAGTACTGTACCCAATCCTCTGGAGAAAGGCCTTTTCACCCCCAGCCTTATTCCGCCCCCGGGGGAGCAGGTCCTGAGTATCCAGCTCAAGGTGTTGGCTGTGGGTTGATTATGTTTCTAATGGATCTTTATTTAGAGTAGGAATAATGCTTATGTCCATTTGGCTGCTCTAAAATGCGGCCTGATACACATACGCTTCCAGCGTTCGCAGAGCCCGGCGCTGGTAATGGAGTTTAAGAGTGCCGTCTGGTTTGTGCAGCTGTACCTAATTGACAGAGAGGCTTTATGTGCGAAATGATAAGTGGGGTCTACATAACCAAAGCCCACAGTCTGGATGAAGTAGGCCAGGAATTCATCTCTATTAATGTTGGCCTTATGTAGAATGTGGCCCCCTTTTGGTCTTATGTGCTGTGTCCACTCACTGTCCACTCTATTAGACACTCCTACCTTGCTGGTCCACCTTGTAGATGGACAGTCAGAGACGATAGCTCATCTGCGGCGGCACAGTTGTCACCCTGTTCTTCTGTCTTCAAGGACCCCCACAGGACCCCCACAGAGAAGGTATGATGTGGGTGGTGGATCATTCTCAGCACTGCAGTGACGCTGAGGTGGTGGTGGTGTGTTAGTGTGGGTGGTGCTGGTGTGAGTGGATCAGACACAGCAGTGCTGCTGGACACCTCAGTGTCAAGTTTTCAGTGCCTTGACCTGAGAATCGTCCACCAACCAGAAAAGGGTATCCAGGGGGGCAATCAGTGTCCTTTGGGCAGCCCTCACTGCTGGGCAATGCGTTCCTGCAGAGCAGCAAGTCCTGTGGGCAGGCCATCCTGTGGGACAGCCTCCTGTGGTGTCACCAGCTGTCCTGTGGGAAGCGTCCTGAATGGCCAGAGCGTCCTGTGGGAAGGAAGCCTCCTGTGGGGCAGCACGTCCATGTGACCACTGATGAAGAAGCTAGAGGATGACCAACACTGCACTGTGCAGAAAGCAGACGATCTATCGTCTCTGACTGTCCATGGTACAAAATTTATGACCAGCAAGGTAGGAGTGTCTAATAGAGTGGGACAGTGAGTGGACACAGTGTCTCAACACTCCAGCAAATACTGCTGTGTTCTGATCCACTCACACCATTTAACCACAATTTTTTTACACTAACCAACAACCACCACCACGTAAAGTGTCACTGCAGTGCTGAGAACAACGCCACCACCCACATCATACCTGCTCTGTGGTGGTCCTGTGGGGGTCCTGACCATTGAAGAACAGGGTAATACAGTACACAGAGAAACAGATGGACTACAGTCTGGACCTGTACACCTACAGAGTGTCCTGTAGTAGTTCTGCTACTTAACCAGTCACCACTTGGCAGCTCTGGTATAGCTCTACTGTCAGCCGAGCGTTAGCAGCCATGTGTTAATTTGGTTTGCAGTATAAGGAAAGGAAATCGGAGCACCTTCAGGTGATTAGAGATTCTGATTAAAGTAGTTCAGGGAGACGGAACTGCCGTGAAGTCTCAACTTCAAGTGCTGACAGTTTCCTGAAGTGCCTCCCATATGGTCAAACGGCACGCAAGCGTCAAACAGCAGCTCGGCAGCAGCGCTGAGCTCGCGTACCCTGGCTTTCACTGAATAGAAGCGGCTCTGCTGTGTTTAGATGTCTCCAGCTGTTGAGGTGATGTCTTGGGTGAAATCTTTGACTGGAGGTGGTGACAGCTCTCGTTGTTGTAGGCCTGTAAATGGGAACGGCTCATGCTGTCTGCTGGAGGTAGCAGCGAGCCTGCTGGCTTGGCTTTCACAGGTTTCTCTCAAAAGGCGCACTTTGTTAAACTTAACGGCACCCCTGGCGCCCAAGCGACGCCCGACTGGAGCGCAGAGCTGAGCGCGCCGGAGTGTCAGAGCTGTCTGAGGTGAAAAGTTTTGGGAAAAGATTTCCGTTTTGGAGGCAGCTTGATAGATGAGCTCCACCATTGAAAGGTTTATTACCATTTCTCCGTCACTGGGAAACTCGCGCCGCGCAGGAAAATGATTTGCAGTTCAAATACGCTGGCTCGTTATTAGAGGAAATGCTGAACCCCTTCGTTCAGGGAGGTTCTCAGACAGCTGCAGCTGAAAACACATCATCTTTAGTGTGTCTTTAACTTTCTGTTATTGCTACAAGATCCGGCTAGATTTCCTGATGCAGGGAATGGGTGAAGGAGTGGGGTCTCACGGTTCCCAGGAAGTAGCAGGTACTGGAATAACAACCAAGTGGACTTTTAAATGTATGATCTTAATTCAGGCCTTTCCTCACACTATGGACCAGACATCTCCACTGTAGGAGCACCTAGACTCACCAAACATTCCAGTTGGATCCGTATTTTATAGAGGGTGAAGCTGAGTTACATACGATCCTCTGGGACTGAAGCATAGCCAACAACGTGCAACACCTCCACCAGCACCAGTAACAGCTGGGACTGGATTGTTCATGTACTGGACGAGGTTCTGGATGTAGCCACATCAGTGATCAGACACTCTCGTACATCAGAGAACTGGTCAGGTGGTCCAGATTTGGTGGAGGCCTTCCCTGGCACAGTTCCGAGGAGAATTCCCTGTAGACTGGGATTGTATCCACTGCTGGTAGACCCGTATGACCGTACGCTTCCACACACCTGCAGATTCAGCTACTTCCTCCACACTATGGTCTTTGGCCACGCCCACATGCAGTCCCTCCTTTTAGCCAATCATTAACATCTGCTCTGGAGAATTTTCCACACATGGAACGAGACATTCCCTGCACTGTAGCACCTCTTCCCAATCTATGGATCCCGTCACTCACACCCCAGGGATTTATAGACCCATTACCCTCATGCAGCAGTGCCATCTGCTGGAGCCTGAAGGTACTACTTACAATGTCTCGATCCATGTGTGGAAAATGGCTCCAAAGCAGAACCATTCTCCTTGGAACTGTGCCAGGGAAGGTTCCACCAAATCCGGACCAATTGACCAATTCTTTGATGGAAGAGAGTCTGAACACTGATGTAGCTACATCCAGAAACTCGCCCAGTCCATGGCAAATCCAATCCCAGCTGTTGTTGGTGCTGGTGAAGGTGTTACACGGCCTTAGGTAGGTTTCAGTTTCAGGGGGAAATTACGATATGGCAATGGCAGCATGGATATTCTACTATAGTGATAGGAACCAGACTAGATCACGTAAAGGTCCAGTTCCACATGCTGATCCGTTCTACTAGCCAACCTGGATATCCACGCCCACCAACATTTACATCATTTACCAAAGACCATAGACTTGGAATGTTCTCTGGTGATGCTAGTGAGGCTCCAGTGTCTGGCCTTGTGTTGGGCCACGGTGTGACATGGCTGGCCCCGTACAGCGAGGATGGTTTCTGGAGGCTGCTGTGGCAAAGCCTGGGCTCTGGTGGGAGAGGAGCAGGTGCTAATGTGGACAGAAAGTCCGGCGTCCGAGCTCAATCTAAACAAATGGCCGGTTTACTCGGAGCCTGAACAGAGCAGCGACGCGCATTACTCTCTCAGGAGCCGCTACGACAGCACAGCGAAAGAGTGAGTGGGAGGGAGAGAGAGAGAGGGGGAAGAGGTGGACGCAGGGGACAGAGGCAGTGCAGATGAGGACAGAGCCGTTAAGTATGATGGAGCAGAGCGCTTTCGGAGGCTCATTGCAGGCTGTGTAATTTATAGGGCTGATAATGCTCAAGCAAACGCGGGTCAGCCTGCTAAACCACACCGCTCTCATAAATCGGCCCCATTATAAAACCACAGGGCCTGCACGCCGCTGCTCATCTCGCCGCACCAAATAGCACCTGCTGCCCGTTTATACGAGGTCCGCAGAGCTCGCTTTCACCCCAGGAGACCGCCGCGTGATCCGCCACCTCTGGTTAACCCCTCTTTAGGCGTCGCACTGATTACAGAGCTTGGTGCTCGTGGAAATGGTTGGAGGAACTGTGTGGAAGGTGCAGGTTCTAAAGGTTAAGTCCAAATGAGGGTGTTAAGTGTGACGTAAATAGCCATTTCCGGGACCAAAGGTGCCAACAGACCCCAAAAACCAAGGCCACAGAGCCCGTAACCCTTTTCACAGTTGACTCGTCGTTTATTCAGCACCTCTGTGGATCAGACAGGGTCTAGAGTCTTTCCTCTCCAACCCGCTTGTTAACGGGCCCGGATTCGAGCCTCTACTGAGCCGCCTGAGGTTCTGTCTTCCCAGCCGTAGGTTAAACTACTTCGTTATCGTTCTAGCTCTTTCCTTGTGATGTTGAAGAGAAGAGGAGTGTCTGCAGTTGATGCATGCAAATGGTTCCTTATAGAACTCATTGTTCTAATTCAAACCAGTCCCTTTTTAAAGCCCCCCTCAATGGAGATTGTGTACCATATGGTCCTGTATAGAACCAAAAACATGTAATTACATAGTTATTACTAATTACTAAGCCTCTTTATATACGGCTGGACCGACAAAGTCCTTTGATATCCACACAAGAACCCTGGGTTCTCTATGGCCAGAGATGTAAAACGCTCAGCCACCCACGGCAGAACGCGGCAGATCGCCGCAGCTGCCAGAGACCCCATGTTCTCAGATCAAGGACAGTTCTTATACTCTGGTGTCTGAATGAGGGAACGTCAGAGATGCTGTGGACTGAGGCGAGGCAGGTCGTTACCTTTTCCGGAAGACATAATACAGGGTCGTCAGACGGGCGGTGTCGGAACACCCCTCTGTTCCCTCCACTGTCTCATGGAGAGTCTTTTGTGAGGTGTCAGTAGGTCTGTTTAACATACTGGCTGAACCCCGGCGTCTTCAGGGCGGTGTGTTGGTACAGTGGGTCTTTGGCGACATAGGTTTAATGAGAGGACATTTGGTTTCAGTCGCCTGCCTGGGCTCCACTCGTGCAGGTGCTGAACAGGTGTCAGTGGTGTAGGTGGCTCGTTTAATCAGCTGAAAGGTGTTAGGACGTTTTGTCTTATTAGAGGCCTAGACTGCGTGAAGCTCCGTCAGGTAGAAAAGCCAGAAGCAGCAGCAGGTCGAAGAGGAAGTGGGTGTGAATCTTTGACCACACCATGAAATTGATGTGTCCTGATATCGGGAACTTTCCAACCTGGCCACGTTTAATTTTTGTGGCTTAAAGGTTTAAATTATGACCAAAACAAACGTATATTCTTCAAATAGTACTAAGGTATATATCAATTCACTATACTATCTCTGTCTTCTCAATGCTAACACATGCAAACATTTTGTTGAGAGGAAGCTAGCACATTCTCCAGAGGAACAAGCCTAGCATAGCTAGCTAATATTGAACTAATAGTACAATCCAGCTAGCCAGCACTGAACTACTATTCATAGCAATAGCATTGTCTAACTAGCTAATATGTATAGCAATAGCGTTACATAGCTAGCTAATATTTAACTAATAGCAAAGACATAATCTTGGTAGCTAGCATTAAATTATTTTTTATAGCAATAGCATTGTATAGCTAGCTAATATTTAACTAGTAGTAATGACAATCTAGGTATCTGACACATTAGCTAGCTAATGTTTTCTAATATTCATTAACATTACATAGCTAGCTAATATTATTTATAGCAATAGCATTGTGTAGCTAGCTAATATTTCCTAATATTGATAGTAACATAGCTAGCTAATGTTTAACTAATAGCATTGACCTTATGTAGCATTAATATTCACTGCAGTGATATAATATTGAACTAGTAGTGATAGTATTGGGTAGCTAGCTAGAAAATGGCAATGCTGTTAGTTTAATATTAGCTTATATAAAGTCCTCACGGTGAATATTAGGTAAATATTATCTAGCTAGTTCATATTGAACTATGTATATGTACAGTATGTGTGTAGCTGGCTAATATTTACCTCTATAGTAATTTTATAACATAGCTAATATTAAACTTAATATAATTATATATATATATTTTAATTAAATGTATATTATATAGCTAGCTAACACTGAACTGTGTGTGTATATATATATATATATAGGTAAGACTGCAGTAAAATTGTGGTTGTGAGGTCACAACACATGGAGGTTTGGTTGGACCTGACTGATCTAACTTATCGTCTACAGGCCGTTCACAAGGACGCCTGTTACAGTTACAGTCATAGGCTCCAATCCAGATACCAAAGGAGGAATGTCATTTATATTAGCCACGCCCATTCCCACTTCCATGGCCGTGCATTCCTCAGTATCCCCCTCCCTACTAAACATACCAACTCATTCCGGTCCAGATGAAGTTCTGGAGCACAAACACAGTGACTCTGAATAAAAGGGTTTAACTATCTCTCCTCCCGGTGGGATATTAAACAGGGCTTGGGTTCCATCCTTCAGGATTGATGTGACGTGTGCCCTGCTGGAAAAGCCCAGGCAGGAGAGGAGTGTGGAAATTACCTGGAGGTGTGGCGTGTTTCTGCACGCAGTCCTTCCGCACGTTAGGGCTTTATGAGGATGTGGGTTATTGATTTGACTCCTGCTCCCGGAGCGCGAAGGTGATGCGCGTGTCGGAGGAGATGGATAATGACTGTGCTAATCTCATATTCACGCTCACGAAAGGCGGCCCCTGAAAGAGCCGTGCCGCCTGGCTGATTGTTTTTGTTTTGTTTTCCACCAAAAGAAACAGAGAGCGTGATTCACTCCCCCAGCGTCAGCGCTGGCACGCTGGTGACCGAACATAAAGGCCTCTTCTCTTCTCTCTTCAGACGCTAACAGTGCTGACAGACCAAACACTCCGAGATGTGAGTGAGTCAGACGGAAGGATGATGGTGGGGGAGCAGCGGAGTCAGAAACAAGAGCTCAGGTGAGTCACGCACTCAGCAGGTGAGAGCACAACAGAGGGCTAACCAAGAGTCTGACAGGTGTGGGCCAGTTCTCATCTTGGTGTTGTGACTTTGATTACCTATGCCTGTTACCTGTTGGCTCAGTGTTGGGTTGATTGGTTGATAGCTCCCTTTCACCAACATGGAACCGGTTCCATTTTGGTTCGAGCACCTAATCCCATCATTTGGTGCAATTCCACCAAACCGAATTACCTTGGAACCAGTTCATTTCTAGCTGGAACCGAAGAAGAGTAGGTTCTCCTGCACGGAGCATGGTGGCACCCATAGGCTTGTCAGTTGTGGCAGAAGGAGAGGGCAGCAATGCCGACACCCAGTGGTCTGCTGAAGGTCCTCTTCTATGTCTTCTTATCACCAGTACGATCCTTGTACGAATCCTCGGTTCCTGTGTTCCAGTTAAACGCGGTGTGAACACAGACTGGTTCCCTAATCAGGTCACGCAAGCTGCCAGTCCAGTCCGCTGTCACTCAAGCAAGCCAGTCCAGGCAGCCTCAAAGTCGCAATAGACCGACACTCAATCGGCCGGGCCAGGCACGCTCTAAGCCGCTTCCCCGCTTACTCAAGTGACCGGTCCAGACTGCCTCATAGCTGTGATACACCGTCACTCAAGTAGTCAGTCCAGACTGCATCATAGCCCCAACACACCGTCACTGAGTAGGCCATGCCAGGCAGCATCATAGCTCCAACACACCTTCATTATGGAGGCCATGCCAGGCTGCATCATAGCCCCAACACACTGTCATTATGGAGGCCAGGCTGCATCATAGCCCCAACACATTGTCATTGAGTAGGCCATGCCAGACTGCATCATAGCCCCAACACACCGTCACTGAGTAGGCCATGCCAGGCTGCATCATAGCCCCAACACACTGTCACTGAGTAGGCCATGCCAGGCTGCATCATAGCCCCAACACACCATCACTGAACAGGCCAGGTCAGGCTGCATCATAGCCCCAGCACACTGTCACTGAGTAGGCCAGGTCCGGACTGCATAATAGTCCCAACACACCATCACTGAGTAGGCCATGCCAGGCTGCATCATAGCCCCAACACACCGTCACTGAGTAGGCCAGGCCAGGCCAGGCTGCATCATAGCCCCAACACACCGTCACTAAGAAGGCCAGGTCCGGACTGCATCATAGCCCCAACACACCGTCACTGAGTAGGCCATGCCAGGCAGCATCATAGCTCCAACACACCTTCACTAAGAAGGCCATGCCAGGCCGCATCATAGCCCCAACACACTGTCACTGAGAAAGGCCAGGTCTGGACTGCATAATAGCCCCAACACACCATCACTGAGAAGGCCATGCCAGGCTGCATCATAGCCCCAACACACCGTCACTAAGAAGGCCATGCCAGGCCGCATCATAGCCTCAACACACCGTCACTAAGAAGGCCAGGTCCGGACTGCATCATAGCCCCAACAAACCGTCATTATGGAGGCCAGGCTGCATCATAGCCCCAACACATTGTCATTGAGTAGGCCATGCCAGACTGCATCATAGCTCCAACACACCGTCACCAAGGAGGCCATGCCAGGCTGCATCATAGCTGCGATACACCATCACTCAAAGCCAAGGAGTCCTGGAATACTGCAGCTACTCCGTTGTTAGTTTGGGCTTTATGCAGGCTGGGAGGTAGAGTCTACTCCGCCTTCACTTTAGATTGAACTTTAGCATTTCAGCAGCTGAATGAACATGACAACCCCAACACCGCGGGTTTGTTTCTCTATTGATTTATGAGGGAAAACCTTTCCTATAAACTCTCAGTAGAGCATGCTGGGGTTTACTCAGGCAGCTCCATCACATCATTATCATCTTCCAGCTGTAGTTACTACGCCATAGCTTCCTCGGAATAACATGATCACCCACTGTTACCGTGTTCTAGTTTTTTACCTCATCTTCTTCCTTCGGCTCGCCATCAGAAACCTCTCGCGCTCTTCCCCCCCACCCCAATCTAAAACTAGTCTTGGGTGTTTTTATTTTAAGCCTGCTTTGAGGAATACTGTGGCTCTTTGAGGACTCTCCCTGGAATAGTCCCTGGACTCATCCCCCACCACATGGCGCTCCTGACCTTTGAGCTATTTCTACCCAAACAGCACATAACCACTATAATCAACTATAGCAGCCAGAGGACTTGTTCATATGTGGGCGTGGACACACAGGGTAAGGACAGGACTGATCTGGAATGCTAAACAATCTGGTGGCTATTTAAATCCATTTCAGCTGCATTTCAAGCTCCGCCTACAACCTGTTGTGTAGATCGTAGACGGCATGACTTTATTTAATGGCTTTTTATAATTATGTTGTAATCTTATGAACTACTTTTTTGAATTTATATTTTAATTGTTCTCCACGTATCTTTGAGTTTCTCTTGTTGTATATCCTACATAGTCTTTCTTTTATTTTGAATTTTCCAGATTAAAATCCATGTTAAACTGAAAATGAGGGTCACCCTTAATGTATTTCAAAATGAAAGTAATGGTTCATAGGTTGATTTGATTTAATTGAATTGATTGGTTTATTGGATTGATTGACTGATTGATTGACTGACTGATGGATAGGTGGGTGGATGGATGGATGGATGGATGGATGGATGGAAGGATGGATGACTGAAACCTATACTGTCCTGCTTACTCATGTAGCCAACATTGACCCCTCAAAAAAATAGCCTGTGCTGTTCCACTCCAGTCTGCCGGGTGGTGCTATCCCCCTGGAGTTGTGCATCACTAGGGAGACAGAACAGCCAATGTTAGAACTGTGATATATTGCTAAGCCGCAATTTTTAGAACTGTCCAATTATTAATTGAGGTAGAATTGGGATTAGGAGGTCAGATGAAATTACACTGAAGTGCCTAATAGACTACAATAATAATAATAATAATAATAATAATAATAATAATAATAATAATAATAGTGAATTATTATAGCATTTTATATGAGAACCTTTGTGACACCTTAATTTTTTACAATGCTTTCAGTTCTGCTGTTTTAGTTAGAGTCAGAGTCCGATCCTGAAAGTCCAGTAGAACAAGCTGGTAGGTCCATTTATTCATTTAAAATAAATTCAATTAAATATAAAGCCAGACTTTAAGGAACCTGTATTGGTGGGGTTTAGTGCAGTGCAGTATGTAAACCGTACAGTTAAATCATTGTATTTTATCCATTTTATTGTTCTATTTTATAGGAGGAACTTCTCAACCTTCAGTTTTCTTGATTTTCTAAGAGGAAAAAAATGACACATTTCTCTATAGAGATCTTAAATATAAACATTTTCCAGGATGTTTTAGTAAAGTTTTTAGTATTTTGAAATTTGTTTTCTTTTTCAAATTTAATATATTCTATAAAATAAATAACGTAAAATATAATAAATAAAATAAAATAAAATTCTGCGTTTTGTTTTATGACATATGTTATTTTTTCAGAATTAAATATAAACATGAACCCAGTATGTCTGTATTATACTGTGTACTTCACTGGTAGTGTACTTACTATCCAATAATTACATAACACTAATGATTTGTAAGAGTGTGGAGCCATACGCCCATGTCAAGCACCGCTTGTGAGTCTATATGTTTATGAATATAAGGTGTAGAGCTGAATCCAACTACCTTCATACAAATACATAGTATATAAATATAGTATTTTAACTTTAAACTACCAGTCCACGGTTTAGACCGGGCTCTCCTCATAGCAGGTTCTCCTTCTGGGCATCTTAATACTGTACTGTAGAATAAAAGTGACACCAAACTGTAAACTAGCCCTCAGGGAATTACACAGTCCACCTTAAAACCCTCTCATTGAATTATCCAGTCCACCTTAAAACCCTCTCATGCTATTATACAGTCCACCTTAAACCCCTCCAGAGTGGAGCTGTACAGGAGGATGGAGCAGCTTCCTTACCCTGCAGTGGAGCTGATAGAACAAGGTTTATTACTAAGCAGGTTTGGAGCGATTCTATTGGTCGGTCCATCATGAATATTCACTAAGCTGAAAGGAGAGCTAGAGCTGTTACCCTGTGCAGGAGCGTGTATGTAAATATATATTAGAGGTGGAGATATGGAGGAGGATCATACTGTGTACATCAGGAGTAGATGTGGTGGATCAGGATACGGACTGGTTCAGACTCTCATCAGGTGGAGCTGTTCAGTGTACCACTGTAGAGTCTATAAGATCACCAGCTACATCCAGTTAGGGGGGGGCGTGTCTAAGCGCTTGACAGGTCCTGTAGTCATGGTAATACACCCTTATAAATAATAATAAGATCTTAATCTCGTACGTTTTCCGAGTGCGTAGTTACAGATTACCTTTGAGGTCTTAAGTGAAGTGGCCCTCTGAGCCGTTTATGAGTCCACCTGTAATACCGTCTCCCGCTCTGAAGCTGCTTTGTATCCAGCAGCGGGTGCAAACTTGGTTTTGTTGAATCGCGGCACACGCCAGGTGTGAAATGAGATTGTGGTGTACCTGTGGAGAGCTAAGGGTAAGCGCATTTAGGCAAAATGGCCATGAATTGGTGCGACTGCAGGCTGCGTGTAATGGATTACAGGTTGTCTTAAGGGGGTAAAGGCACCTGTGTAAAGGCTGGATGATGAAGTCGTTGCCAGGAGCCGTTAGAGAGACAGTTTGGCGTACAGGTACCCGTCTGTCTGACCAGATGGGAAGTGCTTGGCGTCTGAGGTTTGCCAGTTTCGTTTTACACTGGAGGTGTGGGGATAATCTGGGCAGTGGTGATTCTGAATTCACCCTCTGTCTGAAACACTCGGCTAGAGCCTCGCCTCCTGATGAGCCCAGTGTGTTCTGATTGGTCAGCCCCCAGATTGGCATCCTGCTACAAGCTCCTCCCCCACACTGCTATGGCTGTTCTTACAATGGCTGTTCTGCCAGATCAGTTGGATCTAGAGACTGATCCTGAGTCCGGCAGATCTGCCTTCCCAAGTCAGACTGGAGCAAGATGTTCAGGAGTGGTCAGTGTTTCCTGGTTTAGCTCTCTCTGTGTTGTGGGAGAGTGTGCTGAGGTGGCTGGTCCGCGGACAGTAAGGACTGCGTTACGAGATGATGTCTCTTTGTAACGGAGAAAAGGGCTGGAATTCCTACAAGGCAATGTGTTTCTGACTCACTGATTAATCGGAGGCTGTGTTTCTGACTCACTGATTATTCCTAGCCTGTGTTTCTGACTTACTGATTAATCCGAGGCTGTGTTTCTGACTCACTGATTAATCCGAGGCTGTGTTTCTGACTCACTGATTAATCGGAGACTGTGTTTCTGACTTACTAATTAATCGGAGACTGTGTTTCTGACTCACTGATTAATTGGAGGCTGTGTTTCTGACTCACTGATTAATCGGAGACTGTGTTTCTGACTTACTAATTAATCGGAGACTGTGTTTCTGACCTGCTGATTAATCGGAGACTGTGTTTCTGACTCACTGATTAATCGGAGGCTGTGTTTCTGACTCACTGATTAATCAGAGGCTGTGTTTCTGACTCACTGATTAATCGGAGGCTGTGTTTCTGACTCACTGATTAATCGGAGGCTATGTTTATGACCTGCTGATTAATCCGAGGCTGTGTCTCTGACTTACTAATTAATCGGAGACTGTGTTTCTGCCTGGCTGATTAATTGGAGGCTGTGTTTCTGACTCACTGATTAATCGGAGGCTGTGTTTCTGCCTTACTGATTATCAGAGACTGTGTTTCTGACTTACTGATTAATTGGAAACCGTGTTTCTGACTCACTGATTAATCGGAGGCTGTGTTTATGACTTACTGATTATCGGAGGCTGTGTTTCTGACTCACTGATTAATCGGAGGATGTGTTTCTGACTCACTGATTAATCAGAGGCTGTGTTTCTGACTCACTGATTAATCAGAGGCTGTGTTTCTGACTCACTGATTAATCGGAGGCTGTGTTTCTGACTCACTGATTAATCGGAGGCTGTGTTTCTGACTCACTGATTAATCGGAGGCTGTGTTTCTGACTCACTGATTAATCGGAGGCTGTGTTTCTGACTCACTGATTAATCAGAGGCCGTGTTTCTGACTCACTGATTAATCGGAGGCCGTGTTTCTGACTCACTGATTAATCGGAGGCCGTGTTTCTGACTCACTGATTAATCGGAGGCCGTGTTTCTGACTCACTGATTAATCGGAGGCCGTGTTTCTGACTCACTGATTAATCAGAGGCTGTGTTTCTGACTCACTGATTAATCGGAGGCTGTGTTTCTGACTCACTGATTAATCAGAGGCCGTGTTTCTGACTCACTGATTAATCGGAGGCCGTGTTTCTGACTCACTGATTAATCGGAGGCCGTGTTTCTGACTCACTGATTAATCGGAGGCCGTGTTTCTGACTCACTGATTAATCGGAGGCCGTGTTTCTGACTCACTGATTAATCAGAGGCTGTGTTTCTGACTCACTGATTAATCGGACGCCGTGTTTCTGACTCACAGATTAATCGGAGGCCGTGTTTCTGACTTACTGATTAATCGGAGGCTGTGTTTCTGACTCACTGATTAATCGGAGGCCGTGTTTCTGACTCACTGATTAATCGGAGGCTGTGTTTCTGACTCACTGATTAATCGGAGGCTATGTTTATGACCTGCTGATTAATCGGAGGCTGTGTCTCTGACTTACTAATTAATCGGAGACTGTGTTTCTGCCTGGCTGATTAATTGGAGGCTGTGTTTCTGACTCACTGATTAATCGGAGGCTGTGTTTCTGCCTTACTGATTATCAGAGACTGTGTTTCTGACTTACTGATTAATTGGAAACCGTGTTTCTGACTCACTGATTAATCGGAGGCTGTGTTTCTGACTTACTGATTATCGGAGGCTGTGTTTATGACTTACTGATTATCGGAGGCTGTGTTTATGACTCACTGATTAATCGGAGGATGTGTTTCTGACTCACTGATTAATCAGAGGCTGTGTTTCTGACTTACTGATTAATTGGAAACAGTATTTCTGACTCACTGATTAATCGGAGGCTGTGTTTCTGACTCACTGATTAATCGGAGGCTGTGTTTCTGACTCACTGATTAATCAGAGGCCGTGTTTCTGACTCACTGATTAATCCGAGGCTGTGTTTCTGACTCACTGATTAATCGGAGGCCGTGTTTCCGACTCACTGATTAATCGGAGGCCGTGTTTCTGACTCACTGATTAATCGGAGGCCGTGTTTCTGACTCACTGATTAATCGGAGGCTGTGTTTCTGACTCACTGATTAATCAGAGGCCGTGTTTCTGACTCACTGATTAATCTGAGGCTGTGTTTCTGACTCACTGATTAATCGGAGGCCGTGTTTCTGACTCACTGATTAATCGGAGGCCGTGTTTCTGACTCACTGATTAATCGGAGGCCGTGTTTCTGACTCACTGATTAATCGGAGGCTGTGTTTCTGACTCACTGATTAATCGGAGGCTGTGTTTCTGACTCACTGATTAATCAGAGGCTGTGTTTCTGACTCACTGATTAATCGGAGGCTGTGTTTCTGACTCACTGATTAATCCGAGGCTGTGTTTCTGACTTACTGATTAATCGGAGGCTGTGTTTCTGACTTACTGATTAATTGGAGGCCGTGTTTCTGACTCACTGATTAATCGGAGGCCGTGTTTCTGACTCACTGATTAATCGGAGGCTGTGTTTCTGACTCACTGATTAATCGGAGGCTGTGTTTCTGACTCACTGATTAATCGGAGGCTGTGTTTCTGACTCACTGATTAATCAGAGGCTGTGTTTCTGACTTACTGATTATCGGAGGCTGTGTTTCTGACTCACTGATTAATCGGAGGCCGTGTTTCTGACTCACTGATTAATCGGAGGCCGTGTTTCTGACTCACTGATTAATCGGAGGCTGTGTTTCTGACTCACTGATTAATCGGGGGCTGTGTTTCTGACTCACTGATTAATCGGAGGCTATGTTTATGACCTGCTGATTAATCCGAGGCTGTGTCTCTGACTTACTAATTAATCGGAGACTGTGTTTCTGACTCACTGATTAATTGGAGGCTGTGTTTCTGACTCACTGATTAATCGGAGGCCGTGTTTCTGACTCACTGATTAATCGGAGGCTGTGTTTCTGACTCACTGATTAATCGGAGGCCGTGTTTCTGACTCACTGATTAATCGGAGGCTGTGTTTCTGACTCACTGATTAATCGGAGGCTGTGTTTCTGACTCACCGATTAATCGGAGGCTGTGTTTCTGACTCACTGATTAATCGGAGGCTGTGTTTCTGACTCACTGATTAATCCGAGGCTGTGTTTCTGACTTACTGATTAATCGGAGGCTGTGTTTCTGACTTACTGATTAATTGGAAACAGTATTTCTGACTCACTGATTAATCGGAGGCTGTGTTTTTGACTCACTGATTAATCGGAGGCCGTGTTTCTGACTCACTGATTCATCGGAGGCTGTGTTTCTGACTCACTGATTAATCGGAGGCTGTGTTTCTGACTCACTGATTAATCGGAGGCTGTGTTTCTGACTCACTGATTAATCGGAGGCTGTGTTTCTGACTAGTTGACCAGAAATGTTTTGTATACACGCTAAAAATGAAATGGATTTTGGATTTACTTGAAATCTTCCGCTTTTAAGCAAATGTGTTGAGTAGCTTTGAGCTGTGTTTAGCAGCTCAGTAATATGTCCTCACACTTGTGTGAGGTATAAATAACTGGACCGGTCATTTTTACGTGTTAATCATATTCAGCTTAGCGTGGCTGTGTTCCACTGTTCCACTAATAAGATGTTCCACTAGATGTTGTTAAGTCGTAACTGTGCTAGCAGCAGGTAGCACACTCCATGGAAAAAGCCAGACCGGGAGAAAGACAGCACAAAGACGGAGTACAACGGTAGAACGAAATGCAAATAGGTGATTCCAAGAGCCAAGATGCTTAGTTTTAATCAGAAAGATTACACGGATGATGTAAATCTGACCATTTACTTTATTTCACGGAATCACTGAACCTGATTAAAACCAACAACAGAGCCATTTAGTTTCTTAGAGTTCTGTATAGAACCTTTTCTTCAATCTGAAGAACAGTTTCACTCATGGTGTGTTGTTAAACTGCAGAGCTGTTCCCAACACTGTCCTATGGAGTGCTCATGGACTCTGTTCTTACCAGAGAAAGATTCCCAGGTAAGACCGATGAAGGTCCGAATCTTCCTGATGCTGCTTAAGTGGCTCCTAAGAAGAAACCTCTACATAGGCTTGGAGAATGAGGCCCAATGCCTTCACTAGAGAACCCTTAAAGAACCATCGTTTTGAGCGTGTGGCTGATGGCGTTCTGTACGTGTTCCTCCTCCACTTTCAGAGCTCCGGTGAGTTTGGTCTCGGTTCTGTCTCACTGCTCCATAGTTACGGCAGTGTTATGGAGGAAGGTGACTCAGAAGAGCCCATCATGTACATTCAAGGCGAAACTGGCGGAGTCTAAACACCGTGATTAGCACCATCAGTATTCAAGCCGCTCTCCATTTAGGTTTTAATATGAAGGGCAATTAGACAGCTTTAGTTCGGGAGCCGAGCGTTTATCCTGACACCCCAGTGAACCACAGTACTTAATTAAGAGTTTAATATTTTCTACAGGACCACCAAGGTCTCGCTCTGTTAGGAGCCAGTGTGGAGCGGATGAATGTGGCTGCATTGTGCGTTCAGGGCTCGGCTAGGGCTGTTTTACTGCCCCCACCTCGCCTCTGTTTGACGGGAGCGAAACTGAATGTGGTTTATTGTGTGCGGGGGTGAGTGGGTGTGCATGTTCTCCTAAATACTGAACACCATTATCCACTAATTGAATGCTTTGGTTTTCAGTAAGTAAATAAATAAATAAAAGCTTTTCTGAAGTCTGTAAAATGAGAAATGTGCTACATAAAGTTTGCCTTGAGAGGTCAGGTTTTTTATCCTGAGTAAACTCAACATTATCCAATATTAAAAACTTTATAAAAGTGTAATTACATAAATAGAATAGCCATAATGAAATCTAGACTCAGTTAGTAGATAAGAAAATAATAATGTATGGTTTATGAGATTCAGTAAGACACAGGTTCACACTCTGCAGGCCAGTCCAGTTCCTCCACACCAGACTCATCCATGTCTGTATGGAGCTTGCTCTGTGCACTGGTGTGCGGTCATGTTGGAACAGGAAGGGGCCGTCCCCAAACTGTCCCCACAAAGTTGGGAGCATGGAATGGTCCAGAGTCTCTTGGTCTGCTGAAGCATTAAGGGTTCCTCTCACTGGAACTAAGGGGCGGAGCCCAACTCCTGAACCACACCCCACACCATAATCCCCCCTCCACCAAACTTTACACTCGGCACAGTGCAGTCAGACCAGTACCGTTCTCCTGGTACCGCCAAACCCAGACTCGTCCATCGGATTACCAGACGGAGATGCCTGATTGGTCACTCCAGAGTACACGCCTCCACTGCTCTAGAGTCCAGGGGCGGAGCTTTACACCACTGTGTTCCACGCTCTGCACTGCGCTTGGTGATGTGAGGCTTGGATGCAGCTGCTCGCCATGGAAACCCATTCCATGAAGCTCTACACACTGTTCCTGAGCTGATCTGAAGGACACATGAAGTTTGGAGGTCTGTAGTCATGGACTCTGTAGCAAGTTGGTGACCTCTGTGACCTATGACCCTCAGCATCTGCTGACCCCGCTCTGTCACTGTACGTGGTCTAACACTTGGTGGCTGAGCTGCTGTCGTTCCCGATCGCTCCCACTGTGTTCTAATCCCGCTGTCAGTGGACTGTGGAATATTTAGTAGGAGGGAATTTCACCACTGGACTTGTAGCACAGGTGGATCCTATCACGGTACCACGCTGGAGTTCACTGAGCTCCTGAGAGCGACCCACTCTCTCACTAACGTCTGTAGGAGCAGTCTGCATGACTAGGTGCCTGGGTTTATACACCTGTGGCCATGGAAGTGACTGGAACACCTGGATTCACTGATTTGGATGTGTGAGTGAAGACGTTTGGCAGTAGAGTGATAAGTCAGTTGATAATGAAGTGGTGTTACCTCAGGGGACAGTTTGGGAACGCCCACACCTGTATAAGTTGAAAGGTGTTATCTAGGTGAGGTCAATGTGCTATGTGCTACTGATCAGTGTGGAGGCTAATGTGGTGCTTAGCGATGCCTGCTAAGTCAACAGACCCGGTTTCCAGCCACTAGCTTGTCGAGTCCGGCTGTGATTAGTGGCCTATGTAAACCTCCGCCTGCACTGCGTAACAGAACGCTCGCCCGGTTGGAGAATGGCCTGTTGGAGACAGGGGGACTTCTCGTCTCACTGCTCCCGCTGTGTTTTTGAATTTGACAGAAACAGCAGATCATCATACTGTGCACCGAAATACTGAAATCTAGAACATTCTGAAGGCACCTATGAGCCCGGCTGTATGAGCCCGGGCTGTATGAGTAAGTCTGAATGAGTCCGGGGTTCTAAAGCTCCTGCAGAACCCAGTCCCCTTACAGAACCGCAGAGGAACGTCCATGTGGTGTCTGGGGCGGATGGGCTAGATGAAAGTGAGAGGAGTGATGAACAGTAATTCAGAGCACAGGGGAATAAAACAGGCAGCTCTGTGACATCACTCCGACAGTATGCGGTATTCCAGCGCTGGAGGTCTGACCTCTGACCCCTGCTCACAAGGCCTGCTCTCTGTAGACCCGCCCACTCAGAAACAACAAAACCATTCTCTCTGTCTGTCTATCGATCTGTGTACACATCAAACTGATAAACATTTAATTCCTCCTCCCTCTCTCTCTCCATCTCTCTCTCCCCTCTCTCTCCCCTCTCTCTCCATCTCTCTCTCTCCTGTCTCCATCTCTCTCCCCTCTCTCTCCATCTCTCTTCCCACTGTCTCCATCTCTCTTCCCACTGTCTCCATATCTCTCCCCTCTCTCTCCATCGCTCTCCCCTCTCTCTCCATCTCTCTTCCCACTGTCTCCATCTCTCTCCCCTCTGTCTCCATCGCTCTCCCCTCTCTCTCCATCGCTCTCCCCTCTCTCTCCATCTCCCTCCCCTCTGTCTCCATCTCTCCCCACCACTGTCTCCATCTTTCTCCCCTTTGTCTCCATCTCTCTCCCTCTCTCTCTCCATCTCTATTCCCACTGTTTCCATCTCTCTCTCTCCTGTCTCCATCTCTCTTCCCACTGTCTCCATATCTCTCTCCCCTGTCTCTATCTCTCTCCCCTCTGTCTCCATCTCTCCCCACCACTGTCTCCATCTTTCTCCCCTTTGTCTCCATCTCTCTCTCCTCTATATTCATCTCTATCTGTCCTTTATCTCCAGCTCTCTCTCTCTCTCTCTGTCCCTTTATCCCTCTCTCTGTCTCCCCCATCGTCTCTGCGCCGTGTGATCAGCATTAGAAACAGGGCGGTCAGGACTGGAGAGTCCATTCTGATAAGAGAGGTCAGAGATCAGAAGGGTCAGTTACTGACACTGTACAGCTGATTAATAACCACAGCACATCTCTCTCTCCCTCTCTCTCTTTCTCTCTCTCCCTCTCTCTCTACCAGTCTCTTATCCTCCCTCTCCCTCCCTCACTATCCACCTCCTCTCTCTCTCCCTGCCCCCTCTCCCTGCCCCCTCTCTCTGTTCCTCTCTTTCTGTTCCTCTCCTTCTGTCCCTTCCTCACTCCCTCCCAGCCTCCCTCCCTCCCGCCACCCCCGCCCCCCCCTCTCTCTCTCTCTCTCTCTCTCTCCCCCTCTCTCTCTGAGTTTAGGACTGTCAGTATTAGCAGATTGTGATCAGTAGTGTGAAACAGAGTGAGAGTAGAAAGACTGGAATGAAGACTAGAAGACTACTCTTTCTGTACCTCTCCCTTTCTGTCCCTCCCTCTCTCCCTCCCTCCCTCCTCCCTCACATTCACTCTCTCTGTCTCTCTCCCTCCCTCTCTCTCTCTCCGCTCTCTATGTTTCTCTCTCTGTCTGTCCCTCTCCCTTTCTGTCCCTCCCTCTCTCCCTCCCTCCCTCCCTTCCTCTCATTCTCTCTCTCTCTCTCTCTCTCTCTCTCTCTCTCTCTCTCTCTCTCCCCCTCTCTCACTCTCTCTCTCACTCTCTCTCTCTCTCTCCCTCCCTCCCTCCCTCCCTCACTCTCTCTCTCTCTCTCTCTCTCTCTCTCTCTCCCTCTCTCATGCTCTCTCTTCCTCTCACTCTCCCTCCCTCTCTCTCTCTCTCTCTCTCTCTCTCTCTCTCTCTCTCTCTCTCTCTCTCTCCCCCCTAACGACCTCAAGACCATACCTCAGACTCGACTCAGACTGACACCTCAGCTCTTTTAGGGTTTGAAGGGTTTTGCTGTTTTCAGCCTTCATGGTGATGAAGATAACAGAGGTGACCGAGCGGCTGTGGAGTGATGTTTGTCAGTTGCGGTGTTAGTGAGGGTGTGGGTGTGTGTGTGTGTGCGTGCGGAGGCCTACGGGGTGCTCTGGGCAGTGGGAGAGGAGGATGACTGTATGCATGTGAGAGCTAGCCAGGGAAAGGTCAGCGTGGGGATATATCTCTGTCCTCAGCGCTGACAGCTCAGGCCTGGCTGGTAATGGATCGGCGAGCGAAGTGGGGGAAGATTGACAGGCCTCTAATTGGAACCGAACGGCTGTCACTGAACAGACAACAAACACACGCGCTAAGTGTGGAAAATGAAGGTTAATGACCGCAGCTGGAGACCACCGAAGCCCCTCCCGCCTCCGCTTGAAATGCAGAATCGTTCCCTAAATGGACCAATTACATGTAAAGGTGGTCTCCAGCTTGTGTATAAACGTTTTAAGAGAAACAGTCAGACGGGAGTAAAGAGCTCCTGCGGCCCAGCGTGAGGAGAGAGGAGGCGCACGTTCAGCATGCGGGAGGCACCTGCAGGTCTACCGAGCCAGCTCCCTGAACTGCAGCTATGCCAGCGGCGAGGCGATGCTGCACTGCAGATATGAGGCTGCCCCAACTGGTGGTGCTCAGCAGCATGGAAACGCTGCCCCTTCACAACTAAGGACATCTCTAGCCTTTAGGCTCTCCATGTTCACCCACTGTATTCCCAGCAGAATTCCCTGTAGGCTGGGATTGTATCCACTGCTGGTAGACCCGTATGACCGTACGCTTCCACACACCTGCAGATTCAGCTACTTCCTTCACACTATGGTCTTTGGCCACGCCCACATGCAGTCCCTCCTTTTAGCCAGTGCTGCACTGTAGCACCTCCTCCCAATCTGTGGATCACCAGCGATCAACATGGGGGATCATGGGAGAATATCTACTAACTGGCCACTTTATTAGAAACACCAGCCTTGTGCTTCCACTAACTTCCTCTATATGTGCTCCTGTATGTGTCTCCAAACATGTGACCACTAAAAACCTTGCTGTTCTCGTTGTTGTTGCTGTTGTTCTTGTTGTTGCTGTTGTTCTTGTTGCTGTTCTCGTTGTTGTTGTTGTTCTCGTTGTTGTTGTTTTTGTTGTTGCTGTTGTTCTTGTTGCTGTTCTCGTTGTTGTTGTTCTTGTTGCTGTTCTCGTTGTTGTTGTTCTTGTTGCTGTTCTCGTTGTTGTTGTTCTCGTTGTTGTTGTTGTTCTCGTTGTTGTTGTTGTTCTCGTTGTTGTTGTTCTTGTTGTTGCTGTTGGTCTTGTTGTTGTTCTCGTTGTTGTTGTTCTTGTTGTTGTTGCTGTTGTTCTTGTTGTTGCTGTTGTTCTTGTTGTTGTTCTTGTTGTTGCTGTTGTTCTTGTTGTTGTTCTCGTTGTTGTTGCTGTTGTTCTTGTTGTTGTTCTCGTTGTTGCTGTTGCTGTTATTGTTCTCATTGCTGCTTTGTTCTAGTTGTTGTTGTCATTACTGTTTTTGTTCTCGTTGTTATTCTCATTGTTGTTCTCGTCGTTCTTGTTCTCGTTGTTGTTGTTGTGTCCGCTCTAAAAGAGTTTGCATGTGTGGGAATATTCCAGTGCAGATCTCCGTGTGTTCCTCCAGAAACGGAGTGCTGCACGGATAATTGTGCGGCTCATTGCTTATTGTTCTTTGTGCATCTGTTGTTCTCCGTTAGTGGCTGCTGCTTCTCTCCTACCATCCGTATCATTAATCTCAGAGAGATCTAGCATGGCGGCCCTGTCGGGGGATGATTAGTTGTGCATCTTTCAAACGGTGTACTATCAAACCACATTGCGCTGATAGAGATGTTTAAGGTGTTGTTTAATAATCTTGTCTCTGAGACCTTTCAGCTAGCTCCTTCACCTTTACCGTGATTGACACTGGCTGCTTGACGTCTTCTCAAACAAGGGCGAGGTCTTGTATAAAGGCTCCCGCTGCAGTGATGGAGTAGCTGTGGTGGTGGTGGTGCTGTGTCTTGGCAGGTGTCTGTAGAAATTCCGAGGGTCTTCTGGAACATTTGCCTGAGTGTTCTTCGCCCGGAGCAGAAGGTTGAGCGTGTCAGACTTGTTCAGCAGTAATTGTGAATGTGTATGTAAATTTCTAATTATAATCTAATTATGCGGGCAGATCACAAACTGCTCCGCTCTCCAGTTTCTGGATCTGTTGTGTTCTGCCTCCGTGTGCACTCTCTTAAAACAATATGTTCCCAACGAGCGGGAAGGAGCAGCTCTGTGTGTGCGGTGTTTATTTCCACCACGAGTGGAACAGATGGAGGAGCAGACAGAGAGCCCTATCTGTCTGTCTGTCTGTCTATATATCTATTCATTTACAACCTGGCCACTTTATCAGAAACACCAGCCTTCTCCCATCACTAACTGGCCACTTTATTAGAAACACCAGCCATCTACCATCACTAACTGGCCACTTTATTAGAAACGCCAGCCTTCTACCATCACTAACTGGCCACTTTATCAGAAACACCTGCCTTCTACCATCACTAACTGGCCACTTTATTAGAAACGCCAGCCTTCTACCATCACTAACTGGCCACTTTATTAGAAACGCCAGCCTTCTACCATCACTAACTGGCCACTTTATCAGAAACACCTGCCTTCTACCATCACTAACTGGCCACTTTATTAGAAACGCCAGCCTTCTACCATCACTAACTGGCCACTTTATTAGAAACGCCAGCCTTCTACCATCACTAACTGGCCACTTTATTAGAAACACCAGCACTGTACCTTCACTAACTGGCCACTTTATCAGAAACACCTGCCTTCTACCATCACTAACTGGCCACTTTATTAGAAACGCCAGCCTTCTACCATCACTAACTGGCCACTTTATTAGAAACACCAGCACTGTACCTTCACTGACTGGCCACTTTATCAGAACAACCCAGCCAGCCAGCCTTCCTCTAACATATTAACTGGCCACTACTTATTAGAAAAACACCAGCCTCAGGGCCTTCTTATCCATCACGTAGCTAACCAAACTCAAAGCATGGGGCTGGCACACTTTTCAGTCGAGAGATTA
>JAMWET010002257.1:0-28063 GCA_024036415.1 Prochilodus magdalenae | reverse complement strand
TGGCTCCTTCCGTTTTTGCCTAAGCATCGTGCAGATCAAACAACGAAAAAAAATTAATCATCCCATAGTGCTGTTAAAAAAAAAAAACAAGAAAGTCGCATTTTTTGTCTTTACAAAATTCAAAATATGTACGCCCTTTTGTTTACGATTTTAGCATTCACTGTGAATCACTATCTTAATATTTAGGTTGTATAACCACAGATTTTTTAGAACTGCTTCATATGAGTGTTGCATGGTCATGGAAGTCAAACCAACTTCTGGCACCTGTCAGCATGAGTTTATTACCTGCCCAGGATGCTTTGACTACACCACACCCAACAAATTCCATTTGCATTTCCTTGGTTTTGCCTCAGAAACAGCTTTTTTTGCTGTCACCCCAACAAGTTTTTTTTTCTATCAATTATACGTCTGGGGATTAGGAGCCTGGCCAATCCATCATATAACCTCAAATTTTGTTGGGACTGGAACCAAGATTTTTGTGCTCTTTAAAGCTTATAGCTTATAATTGGCTGAGCCTTTTCCAATCTCTGTTCTATTCTATCGATCCATATTGAATCGCAGTCCAACTGGTTAAATTGTTTGTCATGGGAGGTAATATAATTGAATACCACAAAACAGTGTCTAACTTTCAAGTTTATAGTCCATATTGAGGCTGCTACATTATTTTGAACACATACTATACCACCCGCAGCATACTCCTACTTGTTAAGACTGGTGGAGAAGGGAACATCAGCAAGGGGGGTTCAGGTGTCGTCAATCAAAAATCTCAAGTCTCTGCAGAACAGAAAGAGGGACATCATCTTCACCAAAGCCGGGGGGGAGCTGGTACTGCCACACGTTATAGTTTTCGCCATGGGCCTGCAGAAGTCAGGTTCCACAACTTTCCCTCCACCTCGGTTAGGCCTCTTTCCCAGCTTTCATTTTCAGGTGTTTACACTGCTTCCCCGCCATATTCCGCTGACATGAGAGAACTGGAAATTTGAAATTATTGTTGAACCAGATCCCCTGGCTCATACGTAGCGCTTATTGCCACCTTCCAGTTGTGCTCTATGGCCATTGATGACTATGGATTTGGTATAGCCCACTTTCCGCGGTATCTTTCTTATCCTCATTCAATGGGAGTTTCAGAATCGTTGAAAATGGTCTTAATGAGCTCCCCATTTTCGCAAAAGCTGGGCCTTGAGTTTCAGCCAAGGCCTCCAGGAAGGAAGTTCAGAGACATTCAGGGTGGATTGAGAATGTGGCAGCAAATCAGCATCTTTGTTGAAGATTATTCAGTTTTGTGGTACTCAAGCCCCCCACTGACTTCTTTTGTTTTGACAAAGTAAACTGTACCTCTTTGTGCCCCAGTAGTGACAGGGACCATCCTTGCAATTTGGATGTCAGGGTGTATTCGACTCCTCCCATCGCTTATCCCTTGCTCCAAATCAGTGGTTCGGCGGATTTTACACTCCTTCTGCTCTGGAAGATTTATGTAGAAGTTTCCATAAGCAGACAGATATGTGGTCCCCCCCTCGGCAGTTTGGTGGAAGGTGAGGTTAAAGAAAGACTGCAGAACCCACTATCTCTGGTCATATTGGACCACAATTACGCCTGTTTAACTGTTGCCCTTGATGCTGTAAAATTTTTGTCGTCAAGGGCCAGGTAGTGGTCTCCACCCCGACAGGAGGGGTGCAAGCTGTAAATCGTGAGGTCCTCTCCTCGATGGAAATTGGTTGAGAACATGTAACAGCCGAGATCAGAGCGAATTATGTAATAACTTGATTTTACACCACAGAAGTCGACACCTTTGGCCTTGTTCTTTGGGAGGATGCCCGCCATCTTCTTCCTGAAACAAGGGAACAAATTCAATGATTATTAAAGCATGACAACTGCGCATGCATTTTACTCTAACAGTCACTATAAAGGAGAAAAACAAAACACACACACGCACACAACACTCACAACACTATAAGGCTTTCTTAGTGCTTTAAACATTATTTAATGTTTTAAATTATAAAAATGGAGGAAAATGCTGTTCAGCCCTGCCTACCCTATGCAGAGAAAAAATACTTTCTACATCAACCAGTTAACAAAAGTCAACTGACTTTTGAGTTTCTTTTCATAGCATGGTCACTACAATGTAGACATGATCAACAGAAATGCCAGATGGTGTGTTGATCAGGCCAGTATTAAACAAACAACACTGAAGTAGAACCTCTCTCGCAATGTGAAGAAAACAGAAGGTCTCAGAAAGCAGAATGTGATGACACGTCATTAAGATTTTCAAATACTGAAATAAAATAAAGCTTTTAAACTCTAGCCAAGGGCTACGAAGCCATTGCTACGACTCTGGTACAGTTAGCTTTAGAAGGGCATTGTTTCTTTTTCTTTTTTCTACATGGGTGATGCTGGTTTTGAATAAATATCTCCAATAGGCTCTTTTCACAAAAAAGCAGAAATAAGTCGACGCTGGGTAGTACAAGTTCCTGTACTCCCGGCTGACCATGAAACATTTCACTTCATCGCTGTCGAGACTGAAATTTGAGGATGTTTCCAGGATCGTTGGAAAATATTCCTCATAGAAGGACTCTAAGATGACCCCACCAAAAAAAAGGCTACAAATTCTTTGGTTGAAGAGTTCCTTCACAGCTATCAGGGTTAGGGAAGGAAAACGCCAGCTCTAACGTTAGCTTTGTTTACATCTGTGCTAGCTAGGCTAACATAAGCATTTAATGTATATGCATCATATACTAGCGTTTTAATGTTAAATATGTCTAGTTTTTAAAGCAAACAGTAAATATTATGAATGATACTGACTGCTTTAGAAGTTAAAACTGTGATCTAACCGAGGCTGAAGTTAGTTAGCTCTTATTCGGCAGCTCCCGATCTTAGGTTAGCTAGCAAACCAATAGTAACGTCAGCTAACGTAAGCTTTGTTTACCTCTAAATGCCTGCTAACTACGCTAGCAACACACTTCTAATTCCTCGGCGTCACGGGAATGATAGGCTAAGTGTTATTGTTTATTCAGTGTCCAATATAGTCGACAACAAGGTGATAGTCGGAGCTAGGTGCTACCGATCGATGAGTAAGAACGAGGAGCCACACAAACTTGAGATTAGGCATGGTCTGCCAGTTGGCTTCTACTCCCCGGCGAGAGCTTGCTCTTTCAAACGCTGACAGCTTATGAGGGGAGACGTGAAAATTGTTCCCGAGTGGGAACAGCACCCGGTTTCAGCCGCCAGCTTCCCTCTATGTAGTCCGCAGCAGTGAAGTGCCGACTGCACACAAAGGTACTCCCGCGCCGAATCACAAAGTGACGAGCATGACGAGTTACCCCTTCATCTCTCCTATCACACGCACCATTTTTTTTTCTTTTGCTCGCCGTCAGCCGGAAAGCCATGGAAACTGAGATACGGCTGCTTTTGTTTTGAGTTCGAACACCTTGGTACACTGCAAAATCTCTTGTTCTTGGACTCTACCATCACTGTTTACTGTTTAGCGGAACTAGCGTTACCCATCTGTGCGTGTTTCCGGAAAAAAAATGGGGAAGTGTGAAAAGGGCATATAAAAGAAACGATCATGTGTTTGCGACAAGCAGAACTGATTAGTGTAATAGTCTTCTTATTGGGCTTCTCAAGACAACAATCCATCCCCTACAACAAAACACAGTAGCAGCTTGGACCCTAATAAACACTAAACAGAGCTCATATCGCTTCAGTTTAAAGAGCTGCAGTGGCTGCCTGCATCTCTTAGAACAGACTTTAAAGTTCTGCTACTAATCTAGAACCAGCTTGGATCACAGAATGTCTCTGACCTTCTGTACACGGCTCCCGTAAGGTACAGAAAACACAGAGAGACTCTTTCAGTTGCTTAGCTTCTAAACTGTGGAACTGAATTCCAGCTTCTATTAGACAGCAGGGCTCTGTGCTCATGTTTAATACGCATTACGCATAGGCTTGTAAAATTGTATATTTTTTCAACAGTATGGAAAGTGCTTGGTGAATAAATCTTATTATTACTATATTATTATAATTATTAGGCTAGTGTATGCCATGGCAGCATATTCCGGATTATAATCAAATTCAAATAAAAAAAATTCCAGTGTAAAAACTGTTTGTATTTGCATCTCTGTGTATGATGGCTGTTCACATGAATGCGCTTTAGAAATTCTATTTTCCCTGTCTGCATTTTCACCATCAGGAGGACTTCCTGTCAATCAAACGCTGTAGGCAGGGTGTTGCAAAAGTCATTAACACTCGCTAATGTAGAAGTGATTGTTTAGGAATTAGGACAGCATGGCTCAGTCAGTCCTGCGAGCCTCCACTCATCGTGTCACTAGTCCTTGTGACACCAGCAAGCTATCAGCAAAGAATCGCTTCCACACAAAACAACTGCACATCAACAACCACTGACTACGCAACGAGTAGTGATTACTCCCTGGTGCCCATTCCACTTTAAATGGTACTGCTGTTGCATTCTGGCTCAAGGTGCTGAAATGCAAGTGCTGCACTATTTAATGCGGAACGGGAAAGTCTGCACAAGAGGCTGGTAAATCAGAAGCTAACCCTAGGAACATATTTCTAAACTGAAAGAGACATGGCATATGATGAAGGATCTAAATTGGAGCCTGATTTAATTACACAGTATAGCGCCGGGCAGCAGCGCGTATTTATAGCCTGTATTTATAGTCTATCTTTAATTTCACATTCAATGGCTTCTTTAGTAGGAGGACACTTCACCTTTCATCTCTCATAAATAATGACCTGCTAAATAAAACCAGATTAGTCCATATTTAAATTATTTATAGAAGAAGAGAAGAATGATAGAGCTGAAACCGTTTATTATATTCCCCGCGCTGGAATCATTATCTCTCGTTTATCAGCAGGCGTATTAAGTGACTGTACTCATCCTTAAATAAAGATAATCTCAGCTGTAGACCAATAAATAAACATATCTGTTATTTAGGTTGGTTATAATAATTATAATTTGGTTATAATAAAACAAACGTCTCCGCTCTGTTTCTCCTTCACCGCAAACAGCCGTTATGTCTAAACCGAAAGGCAGCTCCCTCGTTTGGAGCAGTGTTGGATGTCTGACTGAATGAAGAGCAGAATTCAGTTGAATTTGTTCAGATTCTCTTCTTCAAAAGCTCCTCCAGACTTTCTCTGAGACATCGCTCCACCCATGTCTCTCAGCTTCACAGCTTTAGCTTCCTTCAACGGTGAACCGCCAGCGCAGCCCAGCTAGAACTTAAATACATATTTATTATTAAATGTTTTTTTTTACATTCTTAAAGTTCTTGTGCATTTTTGTAAGCTTTAGTCTGTTTTACAGGGAAAAAGGTCACTCTTGTCAGTCGATTTAAAGGGTCTCAGACAGACGAATCAACTTGTCGTTTTTTACGGTATGACTGACATCATAACAGAAGTAGAAACATGTCATGTCATGTCACTAACACTGGTGCTTGTCCACAAGCACTCCTATCAATCAGAAATAATTTCTACATGTTAAACATCATTTCCACAGAACTAAATTCAAACCAAATTTATTATTATTATCAAATTAAAAGGCAGAACTGCCAAAGTTTAGCCACGCCCCGCCCACAGTGTTTGCTAGATTGTCTTTAATAAAAGAAACTCAGACAGGAAGTGGAATTGTAAATACACAATTTGCTCTCCAGCCATTGCACACATTTGTCCAAATCCATCAGCAGCTTCTGATTCATTGGACATTTGAATGATTAAATAAACTAGGTATTGGAAAGTAAACATTGGGCATCCTCACTAATTATTTGAATTCTTTCTAATTTTAATGTGACCTCTGCTCAGAGAAATACAAAAACAAAAGAGAAGAAATACAGCATACTTACAGTCAAGCTGTGCAGCAGAAAGTTCAAAACCAGTGCAGTGAAGTTCAAACCACCTTCGTCTCCTAGTCTATAGCAGTGAATGACGAGAAGTGGAGTCTCTATATATACTGTATATATACTGCAAGTGCTCCTATCCAATGACATAAGGTGCAATTAAAGACCAAACCCAAGTGGCCAGAGGCTAATGGTGTTTGCATTGGTGAAGATATAACAGGTCTCTTATCCATTAATTTGCCACTGTATTCTTTTTTATTAAGATGTTTAAAACTGTGAAACATTAACAGTGCACAGCTGTAAAAAATCCTACTTGATAAAGCTGCTTTATCATTAATTACCCTGTGTTCCTTTAATTACCATGTGTTCCAGTAAAACATTAGTAACTTCCTGGACACTAAACTGGGGCGTGTGGCCCAAAAGCTTTGCAAAGCTACTTATGTGGGTTTCATTAATAAGGTCGAACATAAACTTTCTTGTAACTGGTCAACTGTTTGATTTATTATTCACAAAGTGCTTCTTTATTTGGATTTTGCTGGCAGTTCTGTCACTGAAAGTCAGTTCCAGCCAACCATTCATCCATCCCATTTGGGCTCCAGAGATGTGGCGTTGGGCTCCAATGACGTAGCACCGTTCACATACAGGTCATAGCTTCTACCACGCCCATGTCTTCGTGTTTCACTTGTCAGACTTGGCGGTCAGAAAAAAGCATGTTAAACCGCTGACAACTGGGACATGAAGATGTGGGTTCTAAGGATGGACAGAGGACTGCCCACCTCCCACCTCCAGATATGTAATCACTCGGCTCCTAAACCAGTGGAAAAGGAGGCCCATTAACGTGTTCAGTAGAGCCTGGGAATCAGCACAGGCATGAGCACTGGTACCTACAGACAGCTCTGGGATATGAAGATGTGGGTTCACAGCAAGAAACACCCTGTAAAGCCCACAGTCTGGTCAAGGGTCTCCACAAAAGACCCGTCTGGCAATTACCAGTGGGAGCTAACATTAGCTAGGTTCGCTAGCTATAGTTGGCTAACATTAGAGCTAGTCAGTAGTAGTTTGGACCTGGAAGAGTTCACAAGTTTTACAGGTTCTGTGGTTGTTACGGTGTTTCCTTCCACAGCCCAAAGACAAGCAAACAGGTGAGTTAGAGAGGCTAAATCCTAGTTGTGTGTGTGTGTGCGTTGTGATGGACTGACGGTCTGTTCAGGGTGCTTCTGCCCAATGAGCACTGGGGTAGGCTTCAGCTCCCTCTGCAACCCAGAAGGCTAATCAGCTTAGAACATGAATGAATGAATGAATGGAGCAATGCGCATAATCACTGTCTAGGACAGTCCCCCTGGGCTTGCTAAAGAAAGTTGATTCTGAATGGTGAAAGTTTCAGGAAGTTAAGTTGGCACTAGAATAACATTTTCTGAGGACCGAGCAGTAACGCTGGCAAACTGGGCTACTGCAGTTTGGTTGACTTCATGCTTGGTTGATGCAGCCTCTCTAAAGCCTTTTTTACAATGGCAGTATACAGTCAAATGCATGCAGCGCAAACCCAAGTGACCCTGAGTCACCAATAAACAGAGAAGAAACACAAAACTGAATGAGCCTGCGCTGATGAAGATATTACAGCTATTAGATATTACTCTGTTTTATAGATGTATGTGGTAAAACATTAACAGTGTACAGCCATACACTTCCTGCTTTGGGAAAGCTGCTTTATGCATTATATCCTGACATCTCAACAGGGTGTTGGTAGTCTACTCACTTCTTTCTGCCCTCCCACCCTCTCTTTAATACTGATTTGTGCTGTGTAGTGCCTACAATTCACATTGACCATTGACTGTCATATGTATAATAATAGGGGGGCCTTTAAAATAACACCTGTACGGATGTAATGATACCTAGATTTGTAAACAAGTTAAGCCATCAGCTTTCCATGTAACATGTTTTCTGTGTGTGTGTGTGTGTGGGGGGGGGGGGGTGCTTTAATGGGGGGAGAATATAAGAAAAAAAACATTTTGTACAGTTTAATTGTTTGGTAGTTTTGACTTTGTATGTAACAATATGTTTCTATTTACTAGTGTTTAGTCAGAAGATATGGTCATTGACAAAAGTGTAAATCGAAATTTCTTCAGAGTATAACAAAGTTTTACACTTCTTTTAAGTCCTCTGGACTGATCTGCTGTGTGTATATTATCTTTAGTTTTGGCTACAGTTATGAATTTATTGGAATTAAGACAGTACTGTTCTTTGCACTGGCCCCAGCTGCACAGCCGAGATGATTGTTAAAGTTGTCTGTTATGTAGTGACTAAGTATTTCTTTATTCCCCACTGCACTGTCAACTTTAATGGCAGAGTCTTAAAAATTAAACTGTCACACTGTAGTTGCTTTATGGTTTTTCCTATTAGGTAATATATGCGGTGCCCCTTTGTTTGAGAGCCAACCTGACCACATGATCCCTTCAAATTTTAAAGCGCATGATAAGATCTTTATCATGGCAGCGACAATCATAGCCCATTGTTTCTTTCACACAAGTGTTTTATGGTAATTTTCTTCATAACGTGTAAAAATTACTAATAATATAATGATGTCTCGGCGCTACCTAGCCAAATTTCCTCGTTCCACCTTAAATTGTGCAGCAGTTACTGTCTGGTATCTGAGGTTGCTTTGAGGTCATATGTAAATGTATTTAAGCACTGAGGAGCTGAACTCCACCCTCCTCTTCTGTCACTGCAGACTGGCAGGCTCGCCTACAGAATTCCGCTAGCAGCCTGTTAATGAAGTCATGTAGTTTTTATTTGTGCTCTTTTTATTTGGTGACTTGTTAGACTGATTGATGTGTTAAACCGAAGTTGTGAATGTATCGCAAGCACATGTCCTTTTTCGCCTGTTTACATAAAAGCCACTGACGGCAACTGATGTTGTCATCTCATAGGATCTTAGTTTCCAGGGGGGAGGGGTGAAAATAGGAAATAGGCTTGGGCCTTAAAGTTGTAGCAGACACAAACATCAGGGACATCTTTGGGTTTCTCTGTACTTCAGCACATGGTGCGTAAATGAAGCTATATACAATGTGTGTCTGTCCATGTGTGTGTGTGTCTGTGTTTGGTCTGCTAATATAATGAAATCTTAATGCAATTTTTATATTTATGACTTGGTTCCAAAGGATTTGCATTAAGGTACTGCCTGAACTGTACAACCCATTGACATGACCATGTGCTCTATCTATCTATTCTTTATAAGCTATGACAATGCATGTTCTGGTGGAACCAAGTTGGTAGATTGACTTCCAGGATATTATCCTATAGTTCAAATTTCAGGCTAGAAATCCTAAAATTATGCAATCTATAGTGATCTCTTAAAATACCTGACGATCGATCGGACCGTGAAAATGTGCTTGGAAAATTAAGTCCGTCTTGATTAGATTAGATTCAGATTCATCTTCAGACTTTGTCAATGTGCAGAGTACAGATACAGAGGTCCAATGAAATGCAGTTAGCATCTAAACCAGATAGTGCAAGTAACAGTATTATTTACATAAGAGAGTGCCGTAGTAATAAATATATACATATATAAGCATATCTATATATACATCATATATTGAATGTATAGAGCAGCATTACAATGAATGTTTCAACTGTAAGAGTAGTGCAACAAGTAGACAATATGTACACAATGAAAGATCGTAACACTCTGAGGTAGAGATATGAGAACAGTCCTGTAAACATCGAGTTATACAAGGTAAACAATGTACCAACACCATGTTGTACAATATGTAAACATGAGTATACAGTATGTAAACATGTGTACAGTATGTAAACATGAGTATACAGTATGTAAACATGTGTACAATATGTAAACATGAGTATACAGTATGTAAACATGTGTACAGTATGTAAACATGAGTATACAGTATGTAAACATGTGTACAGTATGTAAACATGAGTATACAGTATGTAAACATGTGTACAGTATGTAAACATGAGTATACAGTAGGCTTGGTGATGAATAAAGTGCAGTAACAGTACAGAAGGTGCAAGGATGCAGTAGAGGGAGTGCAATGTAAATTAAAGTGACCGTGCTATCTACTTCATGAGTACTGATTGACACACAGCCTCATGAAAAAAACTGTTCTTAAGTCTGCTGGTGCGGGAGCGGAGGCTCCTGTAGCGCCTGCCAGATGGGAGGAGGGTGAAAAGACCATGATTCGGGGGGGAAACGTCCTTGATGATATTCCTCGCCCTGCCCAGGCAGCGCTTATGATAGATGTCCTGAATAGTGGGTAACTGGGTGCCTGTGATGCGTTGAGCCATTTTCACCACCCACTGGAGTGCCTTGCGGTCAGCAGCGCATGCTACCTCCTTAATGTTCACGCACACACAATTAAAGACCTCTTCACAACACATAAAAAATGCAAGAATATGACCACTGCTCTCATTTACACAGTGAAATACATGTGCTTGTGGTGTTTTTTTACCCACCTACTGTCTGCATCAAACTGTCTGCATTTCTGATGATATTTATCAAGTTACAGCTTCTCATATACACACATGGATGAAATTGTTGGTACCTTTTTGTTAAAGAAAGAAAATGAAATCTTACACTGAAATAACCTAAAACTGGCAAAAGTAGTAGTAAGCAAAAACGTCCTGAAAATCAACTAATGAAAATCAGCTTTTGAATTGTGCTTCTACAGAATCATTTCAAACATCAAACTAATAAAAATGGCCTGCACATAAATGATGGAACCCCTAACTTCATATTTTGTTGCACTGCAAACAAGCGATTTCTGTAACTCTCAATGAGATCTCTGGACCTGTCCACAGGTGTTATGGCCCACTCTTAGTGAGCAAACTGCTTCAGCTGTCCCAGGTTTCTCCAGACTACATGTTTCAGCTCCTTCCACAGAAGTTCAGTAGGATTTAGATCAGGGCTCAGAGAAGGCCACTTCAGAACAGTCCAGTTTAGGTCCATTATCGAGTTGGAGGACCCATGACCTGCAACTGAGACTTAGTCTGGGGAACACATTTCACCCTAGAATGTCTTGATAGTCTTGAGATTTAATTCTTAGATTTGACAGACATGTTCAAAACAATGTAAAAGAAGTTTTGCATTTTATGTTGACACATATTCCGCTTGTCATTATGGAAAGGGAATGTCATGTCTTTTATCCAGTGCAGTGACTGCACTTTTGCCATACATTCCAAAATAAATTGCAAAAGCAGCACTCCAGTTCTTTATTCTCAGCACAACAGACACTACACTCAGCTGGCCACTAGAGGGGACTGTCTCCGAGCTAAAGAGTAGGGGGAAAAAATGTCTCTGGCCAGTGGCGATCCTGGAATCAGGAGCCAAATTCAAACTGATCCGTGCATTCTGTACACTTCATTAAGCCTTACCCACACCAGTTAGACATGGTAAAATATCTAATCAGGAGGCTGATGATTTCAGACCTACCATACTTTCAGAAACTAAACCCCTCAATATAAAACATTCTGGAGGCTGCGGCACAAAAAATGAGTCACCTCATGTGTTTAAGGTGGTAGTAAATGCAGATGGTGCTGCACGAGGATGGTGGGGCTATAAATACCTGGGGGCCACATTCTCTATCTACACAAAAGGATATTTTTTCCTTCAGATACAAAATCACAGCATGTGTGCGCGCAGTAGGAGAGCTCTTCAGAACACTGAGATGTCTATCACTGCAATGGAACACGCCAAGCTGTCGCAATTCCCGAGAGTATTCGCTAGGCTAGTTCACATCCCCAATGGCCAGACAATGCGACAGACCTGCCCTGCTCTTAGCTTCTAACAAAAAGTGATCAGTGTCACAATACTGTTAACCTGACCTAAAAACACAAATTCAGAAACTGCTGTTGACTGTAAATAGTGATGCCATGATGCCACATAGCTATGGCAAACCATTACATGAAATTGTTACATCTTAAAATATCTAACGATATTTAGCATGCAAGATGCTTACTTTCCCATTGATAACAATTCCCAGGCAGTCTGCAGGTTTATCATAATTGCTGAAAGCTCAAATTTCTCTTTATTTATTGGAATTCAGAGTAAACCTACTTTCCACCCACTGGAAAGAGAGTCAGCTGTACAGCTCAATGCTGCAATGCCTGGTGTGTTGGCATTAGCAAATACGATGACCGAGTGCCATACTGAGACACTACTTCTGTATTGTCCATGTCAGTATAAATGTATCATCATTTATTGTTCCTGGTAACCTTTATTTTCCTTCCCAACAGCACTACAATCTCACACCTCCTTCTGGGTGCAGCTGTTCTTTTGATGATGAGTGTAAATGGCACTCACCCTACATTATTGTGACTAGTAATTAAAGCTGAGACCATCTGAAGGTTTCAGGCAAAATAGAAAATTATCTAAACATGTGGCGAGATTAACAGAAATGTCAATAACTCCACCTGGAGGAGAAAGAGAGAGCAAGAAAGAGAAGAAGAGAGCAAGAGCAAAGAAAAGGCGCTAAGAGCTTAGCAGAAGGCAGCGCCCGACACAGATGAAGCCTTACAATACATCTACAATAACAAAAAGCATCTTAGACACAACTGCACATACGCCGATAATAAGACAGAACAGACTTTCCAGAGTTTCCACTCCAACAAGTTCAAACACATTCGACTTCGGCTAAGCTCAGCACGTCATGGTCACAAGCAGATATGCAGGGTCATGCAGTGTTCATATGTTTTTTGACTTTTGTGCAACGCAAACCTGCCTTTTGTCCATGTTGGACGAAAAGGCCCGCCAGACACACCAACTGCTTTTTAAGGGCCACCCTGAGGCTAAACGAAGATTGCAGAGATGAGGTGGCTCAAGGCCAGCTGGGTTGGGTCTTTACTTGCGCTGCATGTCATTGGCTGGTAGCACTTGCAGCTTGTGGAGAGATCGTTGTTCACTGCTTTGTAGTGGGAGAAGAAGGTGGTCTGTTCTTCACTCCTCTGCAGCTCAGCTCAACTGTAAGTACGCTTGGGTTGTTTTTCTGCTTGTCATGTGTAACCGTATCTGCCCATCTGCTGTACATTCCCACTTCAGTCTGCTTTTCACATTAACTAAAGAATTAGCATCCTAGCAATGTAGCCTTTCTTTTTATACATGATATATGATATACCCTATGATGTACTTTACTGGCACGTTAGAAAACTGAAATGTTAAAGTACATGTTGTTTAGCAGGTTTGGGTTAAATCAGGTGCTGCTGATGGAATTTAACAAACTTATGCAGTGACTGGAGAGCAGCCATTATGAGAGACTGACCAGCCAAACAAGATGTGGGATGATAACCGGAAAAAACTTCGAAATGGCTTCCTTTACGAGAAGCTTGGAAATGCTCTAACAAAAACACCAACATACAGTCAAAAGTTTAGACATGGCTACTCATAGAAGGTTCTACTTCTGTTTATCTTAAATCTTGCTCTGTCAAACGGAGATGGGCAGAGGTTTGATAACGCTACTATGTACAGCTGGATATGATGGCACAGGGACTGTGACAAAGGCCTAAACGAGTGGAACAGGTCAGCAGGTCGAGGTGACACAGCTTTAGACTTGCAGCACCAAACATGGCCTTTCTGCCCTTTTGTTCCAGCACCAAAAGAAAGAGCTGCAAGACACATAATTAGGAGCTGCAAAACCCGACAATCTAGTTAAGTGACCTGCACTGACAGATTAACCCTTTCAACTCCCCTCCTTTTAGCGCCAAATATACTGTTCTCAGAACAAGACGAGTTATTCCAATTCAAAAGGCTTCACTTTTCTTGCTGTGATTCGTTTACGCATGCAGCAATTTCCCATGGTGAACAAAGTACCAACAGGTGGGGTAAAATATAATTCAAGTAAAAGTAGAAGTTCCTCCCTTTACACCTCAGTGTGGATGAAAAGACTATAGCCATGTAAACTCTATGGACAAACTGGCGCAGTAGAATGGGCCATATACACAGCAACAGTATCTCTGCACCTGACTGACCCAACAGTCAGGTACGATTGCAGACATTCAGTGAGGAGTGATGCCTCCATGAGTCATCCTGATAGTGCCAGCTAGGGTTGCCAGCTTCCAGAAATGAAAATAAAGTACAGAGGGAAGGAACAAATCGCGTCCTGTATTAATTTAATATGGGACACAACATTTAATTGCCAAAAATTGGACGATTCCGTATTTTACGGGACGGGCAGCAACCCTAGCGCCCGCACAATTCGAAAACTGCAGAAGACCAATGAATCAGTTTGTCATCACACGTCAGATGTTCAGAATGCCTGGTGTCACTGCACCCCCATCCCTACAGCAAAATCTGTATGAGATTATTCAAACTGCATGGGATGGATTACAGGACACCATTAGGAACCTCTACAACTCCAAAAGAAAGACGTCTGGCATGTTACTTTATCCAACATGGCGGCCCGACACCATACTGAGAGACTCTACTTTTGTTTTTGCAGCTCATTAATTATTGTCCATATCAGTCTAAAGGTATCAACCATTTATTGATCCTGGTAACCTTCATCGTCCTTCCCAACAGCACTGCAATCCCACACTTTCTTGTGTGGGCCCCTCACCATTACATGCATATGAGCTTGTTGGAAACCCTAATCAAAAAGCACAGTTATTAACATGGTTTTCCACAAGAGTTCGGAGTGTGTTTCTGGGAATTTATTCCAAAGAGCATTTGTGAGTCAGGCACTGATGTTCGGCAAAAAGGCCTGACCCCCAATTGACACTTGATTTTCAATTGGTTTGGTGTCAGGGCTCTGTGCAGGGTCCTCCACACCAAACATTAGCCTAAATTAATAGAAAAGGCCCAGACCATTACCCTTCCTCAACCAAACCTCACTGTTGCTGCTATGCACTTTGTTCTCCAGGATTCTTCCAACAAACCCAGATTTACACATCAGAGTTTAAAGTAAAGTGTGATTCATCAGTCCAGGGGACATGTCTACTGCTTCAGTGTTGGTGTGATTTACACCACTCTAGTTAAAGTTTGGCATTGGCTCTCGGCTCTTAGGCTGAAACACCCCAATCATTTTAATTGTATTTGTGTGTGCGCTTGGTTTATTGTAGATTTTCCTTTATAGCGTCTGTAGCTGTAAAACAATTCACCATTTGTACGCTTTAATAACCATCACTGAATTTGTTCCCTTGTTTCAGGAAGAAGATGGCTGGCATCCTCCCAAAGAACAAGGCCAAAGGTGTCGACTTCTGTGGTGTATATTCAAATTACCTCATAATTCGCTCTGATCTTGGTTGTTACATGTTCTCAACAAATTTCCATCGAGGAGAGGACCTCACGGTTCACAGCTTGCACCCCTCCTGTCGGGGTGGAGACCACTACCTAGCCTTTGACGACAAAACGTTTTACATCATCAAGGGCAAGAGTTACCGGCGTGTGTCCGATATGACCAAAGATATTGATGCTGTAGTCAATGACCTCCACCCAAACTGCCGAGGGGGGGACCACTATCTGTCTGCTTATGGAAACTTCTACATAATCTTCCAGAGCAGAGGGGTGTACCGCCAAACGGCTGATTTGAGCAAGGACAGCGATGCAGTTGAATACACCCTGCATCCAAATTGCAAGGATGGTCTGTACTACTGGGGTACCAAGAGCTACATATATTTGGTCAAACCAAAAGGTCAGTGGGGGGTTGAGTACCACAAAACTGATAATCTTAACAAAGACACTAAAGCTGAGACCTACTCGATCCACCCTGATGTCCTGAACTTCCTTCCTGGAGGCCTGGCTGAAACTCAAGGCCCTTCGTTTGCGAAATGGGAGCTCATCAAGACCATCATCAACGATTCTGAAACTCCCATAAACTGGGAAAAGAAAATAACTCTGAAAGTGGGCTATACCAAATCCAAAACCTCGAGCATAGAGCACAACTGGAAAGTGGCAATAAGCACCACATATACTGTAGGGGATCTGACTCTAAACCTGGCCAGATGCCAGTTCTCCATGACAGCAGAATATGGCGGACAAAGCGTCAACACTGAAAACGAAAGCTGGGAAGAGGCAACTGAGACGGTGGAAACCGTGAACCTGACTCTGCAGCCACGTGGGAAAATGTATATTTGGCAGTACAAACTCGGTTTCGGCAAAGAAGATGTCCTCTTCTGCCGCGACCTGAGATTTGATGATGATCCCAAGACCCCTACTGATGTTCCACTCCCACCAGCCAACAAGTAATATGATGCTGACTCAGCGGACCTATGTTCTTCATGTATGATAAGAGTGTACAACGAACGACAACGAGAGTTGTCTTTAAAATTCCATTTTTTTTATTATCTTAGTTTAGCAGGTATAAACAGTAAAACAAAGCGTAAGCATGACAAGAATGAACTTGACTTTTATTATTATTATTATTATTATTATTATTATTATTAACTTTGATGTACCTAATTTATTAGAAATATAGTTGCAAAATATAGATGCACCCAAAAAAAATCAACTGACTGGATGGAAACTTGGTGGGTACGTTTGACATTATATATCATGCTGTGTATATACGTGCTAATTGTCCACTCTTGGGCGGACAGGATCTCCCAGCAAGACAATGCAACACACGACTAGAAATGTCCAACAATGCCTGAAAGAGCATGACCAAGACTTGCAAGTACTGCCAAGGCCCCCTAATTCCCCAGACTTGAACCCATCTGTGGGACCACCTCAATCGTCGTGTTTGCTCTATGGATCCTTCCCCACTCCCCCTAAAGCAGCTGGGATGCACTGCAGTCAACATGGCTTCAAATACCTTCAACAAGCTCCCAGTACCATAAGGGGACAGAGGACAGCATCACTTTGAGCTTATTTTGACCTGTTGGACAGAGCTTGGTTCTAGCTAACGAACACTGTTCTCCCTCCGTGTTATGTGCTTTTGATCATTAGATTAGACGTCAGTGTCAGACTATTCTATTAAAGACTGGTGGACTGAGAGACACTAGAGTCCCTTCACCTACACCGAGCTGATGAAGAGTCCTGTTCCAGAAATGATAATAGGACATTACAGCCATAATAAATCATGCTCCTGTTACTCTCCATACTTAAGTACATCTGAAGGTAAATACTTTAGTACTGTTACTCTCCATACTTAAGTACATCTGAAGGTAAATACTTTAGTACTGTTACTCTCCATACTTAAGTACATCTGAAGGTACATACTTTAGTACTGTGACTCTCCATACTTAAGTACATCTGAAGGTACATACTTTAGTACTGGTACTCTCCATACTTAAGTACATCTGAAGGTAAATACTTTAGTACTGTTACTCTCCATACTTTAGTACATCTGAAGGTACATACTTTAGTACTGTTACTCTCCATACTTAAGTACATCTGAAGGTAAACTTCAGGAACGTTACTCTCCATACTTAAGTACATCTGAACTTTATACTTTAGTACATGTTTACTCTCCATACTTTAGTACATCTGAAGGTACATACTTTAGTACTGTACTCTCCATACTCAAGTACATCTGAAGGTACATACTTTAGTACTGTGACTTCCATACTAAGTACATCTGAAGGTACATACTGAGTAAAGAAACTCTCCATACTTAAGTCATCTAAGGTAAATACAGTACAAGTTACTCTCCATACTTTAGTACATCTGAAGGTACATACTTTAGTACTGTTACTCTCCATCCATAAGTACATCTGACAGGTACAATACCTTCACCTGTTTCACCACACTTACCACATCTGAGGTAAAATTAACTACTGTTACTCTCCATACTTTAAAACATCTTTTTTTACATATCTTTAGTACTGTTACTCTCCATACTTAATAACATCCCAAAATACTTTAGTACTGTGACTCTCCATACTTAAGTACATCTGAAGGTACATACTTTAGTACTCTTACTCTCCAAACGTACATCTGAAGGTACATACTTAGTACTGTTACTCTCCATACAAAAGTGGCCGCTAAACGTACATACTTTAGTACTGTGATTCTCCTTACTTAGACATCTGAGGTACAAACTATAGTACTGTTACTCCAGTGGAGGTCAAAAGGGAGGAACGTCGCCTGGTACTCTACTTTAACTCAACTACATGGTTTTATACTTTGTAGTTTACTTGACAAACATCCTTAATCTGAATGCTGGCTGATTAAAGAAATTTTTTGGTCTACAACTACATAAAGTGCATTCTGGAGAAAGGAGAACTTGTGGGTGCGCATAGTCCATGCATACCCTCACAGAAAATCCCTGAATACAAAAACACCATCATAGAGTCAAGCGCAAATGATCGGGTTCCATTACAAAAAATTTTTTTTTCCAATCTGAGTAATAAAGATCACCAAAATATTATTACATAGCAACATGAGTTTTTAATCCTTACCAAAACGTCTGCTGTAATTACTGCCTTACAAAATGGCGGCTAAACGCGCTCAACGTTTACTTATTGGAATAGGCTATGAACATGGACATACACATCAGACAGGTGTACTGTCGGAAAACTTTTATTATGGGATGTGTTGTTGACAAACATCTTAAATAATGATTACTTAACTTTAGCGTCTACAACTACATAATCATTGTGTGAAAGCTTGTATTTTATATGCATCTATATAGAAGATTAACGTGATTCACATGCTTTTACTCAAAGACATCACTCCACCATGTCTGCGACTCTTTCCATCAAAACGAACACGCTTAAAGGAGTTGTGTTTATGGAAGAGGGGGTGAGGGTACTGAAAACTATGTTTTCTAATTTACTGTCAGTACACAGCTAGGAACTCTGTACGAACTAAATGATACGCTAGGTTAAGACAAACAAGTCGTTCTCTGTTTTTTGTTTATTCATTAACCTCAGCTTTTTTTTTTTTTTGCTGCGAGTGCCACACGTTTTTTCTCTCAGGAACACACTCTGGTCAGTTAGCGCCATGCTAACGTGAAACAGTATTAACGCGCAGAAATTATGCTATTAATGAGAAATCCTTAGCAAGACTCACCAAATTCTGTCCCTATAAGTTCAAATGGAGTCACCAGAAATGGGTCAACTTTACGTCGGATGGCTGTTAACAAACACAGATGTATTGGTTCTCCTGTCCAGTATTTTTCAATAGGTCTGACAGATTTGCTTTCAACTTCACTCCACCTGTCTGCGACTCTTTCCATCAAAACGAACACGCAAGGAGTTGTACCCCGGAAGAGGGGGTGGGGTACTGAAAACTATGTTTTCCATTTACTACAGTACACAGCTAGGAACATGACATAATGGCGCTATTATACAAAATAAGTCGTTAAATGTTTTTTTTAATCTTCAATCAGCTGTTTATTGCGCGTGGCGTTTTTTCTCAGAACGCTCAGTTAGCGCCATGAAACTAGCATATTAGCGCGCAGGAAGCTACATGAGAAAACACTAAGACTCACCAAATTCTGTCCCTATAAGTTCCTCAGAGCACCAGAAATGGACATATCGAGCTGTATCCAGAGTGTTCTGTTCTCAGAGGTCTACAGCTGCTGCCTAACGTTTGTGCTCAGTATCACCTGAGATACAGTTAGCCTAGCGGTTAGCTCCTCTCGGCTATTTCACTCTAAAACTGATCCTCTAAAGCGAGTTCATCTTTTACTAATCTTCAGACCTGTATATTTAACTTTCTGAGGCTCATTCTGATGAACACACACACCACTACAATCACTACACCCACATTTATACTCTGAGTGGGCTGTGTTTAGCTCCTCAGTGTTACCCGCCGCCATTTTCTCTGGCTGAAGCAGGCTGAAGGCTGGTGAGGGTGCGGTGCATGATGGGATACAGTACACCATGATGATAGCTCCACCTGTATACTAGAACCTCTGACTGGAGTAGAACACCATCCGGGGAGCTTCAGTGACCTACAGGTTTACAATTTGGTCATGTACTACACACTACTATTAGGTAGAGTAGTATGTGAGTAGTATGTAGTATACCATTTTGAATACAGCCATTGTTGTGGTTCTTCGTCTTGCTCCATTTTATACATTTCTTTATTCAGTTCTTTAAACTTTGGCGCTGGGTGATGAGAGGCCATGTGGAAAAATGGTGTGGTCACGGGCAAGATGGTGGATGTAGTGTGTCTGAGAATGTGTGGATACGGCTTACTTACTTGCTCACAGTACTGGGTCCACTTCGGTCCATGCTGCTTAAGAACACCATTTCAGCGCAGCCCTCAATGTGTTTCTCAATATGTGTGTTCTTATATGTTCTTGCTTGACGCCATCTTTCACTGCCCAAGTGTGTTTTGGTACTGAAGAACGTATGTACCAAGAACAGTTAAGGTACCAGGATGTTGTTCTTGCTGAACCCAAGGATGTATCAGTTGGTGACTTGCCGACAAGAACGAACGAACTTACCCAGCATTCAGTGTGGCTGAGTATACAATGCAGTAAAACCTGCTTTAACAATAAAACAAGGTGAGAAACTGACATTGAAGTGGTCCAGTCTTCACTCATTTGATACAAAAATGTTCAGTAATCCACATTTGTTAGCTACTAAATGGCGTCCCAACGCTGGCAAAATCAGCTGGACTCTAAATGGGATATTAGCAAGTACCAATAGTGTCTCCAACACCTGTATGAGTGTTCTCGGTTCCCAAATTTGTTCCGATTTGAACCAGAATCCTGACCTGGACTACCTGGACTTTCCCGTATTGTTTTTGACTTTACCGTATTCGTTCTTTCGATACTGGCTTGTTTTAAACAGCTTAATATTGCACGAATTACTAAATTAATTACTGATAGCTTGTTTTTTAATGTAGTATGTTTAATTACACTGCAATATTTATGGTAATACCCAATTTAAATGAGTTCTAAGGCCTAACGAGAGAGCAGTCATGGTCCTGGAGGGCTGAAGTGAGAATTATAAAGGTGCTCTTGCGTGAAGTGGACATTCAAATTCAGCCGGTTTGAAATATGAATATTTAAAAGCACTTCCAGAACGTTCTTGTGCGTGCATTGTCTATGTCTCATGTCTGCTTCTAATGCAGTTACAGCTGAGGGTCAGATCACAGCCAGCCAAAACTGGCTGTGGTACTTGTCCTTTGCGTACATAGATTCTCCAGATTCTCCGGATCCATTTTAATGATATTATGTAGTGTGGGTGATGATAATCTCCAAGTTCTGTTTTCGATTTAACGCTGAGAAACATTGAAACACTGTTGAATGGTTGCACTATCTGCAGAGGTGGTGACTCCTCCCCCTCATTACTACTGAAAGACTCTAGGCACTACGCAACTTGCTGGCATCATATCGTCACCGTCCAAAGAAAAACACGTATCTCCATTTTTGTTGATTTGATCACATGAGCTCCTGTTTACACTGTGAGGAAATTTCATGAAGAATGATTGACAGAAATGGCCCAAACTGCTTGGAAAGATGTCTGGTTCCATTGACTTCCATTCAAATTAAATAAGGTTTTTGGCTTCTCCTGTAAAGTTGACGTTTTGTAGATACCCGTTTTGCTTTGAAAAGAGACGATGTGCATCATTCTAAATTTCTAGGTTGAGCAAAATTAATATAATCTGCTGCATAAAGCTGCTACAATAAGCAACGATTTGGACTTGACTTTTTGCATATTTAAATACACTAAAAAACAAAACAAAAAAACACAACCACCAAATTCATTGTCTTTTGGAATGTCTTTAATATTTGAGCAGCATTCAATAAGAAATAAAATTAAATAAAATGTAAACAGATATATTAACTATATTAACTAAATCTGGATACAATATTGAAATACCCAGATTGTCCAGGGATTTTCAGGGGTGCATCATTATTGGCATTATTATTCTGAGACTACTCCTAATCACTGGCCACCAAACAGGCAGAATAGCCCGGGGTTTAGCTTTATTAAAAACATACTGGATACATACGGGATAAGAACCGCAAGCCACAGTTCTCCTACTAACACGTTCATTACCTGCTTGTTGTCAATCACTGTAGTGGCTATCCCCAACGTTTCTACAGTTTCCTCTAAAGCCCAACCTGTTCAAGTTATAGATATACAGGGAAAGCATGCAAAAGTCCAATTTCCTGCTTCTAGTCTCACTCAGAGAATCATACCCTAAACTGAATATTAATTTTTAGGATGTTTCAAAATGGCAAGGCCTACGTAGTGCTTCCTTTGAGACCGTCAGTAAAGTCACACACACTGGATCCAGTGATGAGTATATCCCTTAAAAATGAGGTTAGTGGCACAGTGCTGGATTACCTGCTCGTAGCGTCATGCGGAAATGTTGGCGAGTCTGTATGTACAGCTGAATCACCGTGATCATACTGCAGGGTTAGGTGGCAAAGCTGATCTTGCATAGACAGGATATTCGTTCAAGCTTGAGAACATACTAAGGTGTCTGAGGTGGTTTTACAGATCATCGACGTGGCTAAGGCAGTCCGTGCTGGGTCGACCAAGCATCTTTGGATAGAGGATGAGAAAAAAAAAATAAAGCTTTGATGACGCTACTGGAGCTCGTCTAGATGAGGCGTGGACTCACTCTCTCTTAACCGCACATGGTCAGGTACAGCCACTGCAATAAAGCAAGCATACGAGCACACAGCATTAATACCGCGTTCATACATCTTTATTATAACTGCAATTATCAAGTAACATGCGATCAAATTTGAGAAGCTAGCAGCTAACATCACTCTCTATAGCCATATCTGAGCAGGATTCTGTTTACCTTGGGGACATGGTGTAATCTGAGGGACTACTGACGACCTCACTGACTTTAATCCAGTACAAATCTGTCATGATCATAACTGTTATAAAGCTGCTAAGCAAAAATTCTGGTGTGTATATATCCTATGCACCGGATATGGAGGTTCCCTAATAAGTACAGTCCTGCTTGAATCGGCATCTCGGTAATGTAGTACCAAAACCAGGAAAATGAATGAGACAGAAGTTGCTTCCTATGAACGTTTGTTCAAATTCCACCTTAAATGGTCCCAGACTGTAACTATTGCACCATTTAAGGTGGAATTCGAAACAAGAAGTTGGTGAAGGAGAAGAGTAGATCAAAAAGCCGGCATATAAGACTTTAACTTCATGGAAACCCGCTTAAAACCGCCGCTTATTTCTGTGTCGTGACCTGAAGACCATCAGAGGAAACAGAGCTCAAGCCGACCTCAAGTTTTCAGACAAGAACTCCCCAGCACTATTGCTGAATCCAATTACAAGGAGCAGGAAAAGTAAATATCTCAAAGGTAACTCTCACAGGGCAGTGGGCTGTCTGTCTTGTTAGGCGGCATTTGACAGGTTACATCAACCCACTTTAGCAGCCCAGTGCCAGTCTGAATGCCAGTTGGCTACACCATGCTTTGGCCTTATAGTGAATGTAGCGTACAGCGCCTGTAGCATAACGCTAATATGAAAGTCCATGCAATTCGGGTTATATGGGGTAATCAGGGAAAAGTACAGAGATCCTTCATCCCATATGTATCGGCAAGTCAAGTTATGCACTTATCACATTGTAATAGTAATGCTAATATTATATATAATAATACATAAAATAATAATAATAATCATTTTTAATTACAGAGCACCTTTCATACCATTGGTAGCTCAAAGTGCTTTACAGACAGATGACATCAGTAATGAGAAATATTACTTCTAATAATAGTAACAAATACTATTAATAACAATATATATATTTACAATTACGAGACGCTGAGGAACTGTAAGAAATAGGCCAAGGATGGCACTGGGATGGGGGCATTTGACAAGCAGCTCTGCCATGACATCTGCTGGACAACAAGAGTTACTGCACCAACTGTTGTTTCATCAAAAGTTAGCTGAGTGGAGAGTTTAGAGTCATAGGGTCACACACACACACATATATATATATATATATACACACACACACACACACACACACTAGTGAATGTGTCCCCAGTGTGGTGGGCATCCCTATCCAAGACACCCAGGCAGCACCTCAGTTGTGCCCTGTTTGGTAAGGGAATCCAAATCACATGGCTGCTTCCCTAACCTTCTTAACCTCCAGCCCATGACTTCCCAGAACAACGATCCCATCCGTAATGATCACAGAGCTGTGTAGACCCTGCATTTCTTACCTCGGAGATATTAAGCTCAGCCGTTCCATTCCCTTCTCTGTCCAGCTGCTGGAAAGTTCCTGTTGGAGACATAACATTTGATAAACCGCTAATAACTGTGAGCTATCGATGCCATTTCATTTACCAAGACACAATATAAGACTAATTAATGAATCTAATAGGATAAGAGCTGTTACGTACTGAACATGGCCTCCAGCTTGACCAGGCAACAGATGAAGTTATCAAAGTCAATCATCTCATTGTCAGCGTATCGCGCCACCAGCACCTGGTTCAGCTTGTTGTTGAGCTTAAAGCCTGGAAAAGAGAAGTGGGTAAAACACAGGGATCCACACATCATAGGTAGGACACACCTGCAGTGAATACAGGTGCAGACGCAATGTACACCCCTGAGATGCCTTACCCGCTGACTCCAGCGCCAGACGCATCTCATAGGAGCTCATGGTGCCGGACTTGTCCAGATCAAACTGTCGGAAAACTCCCTAGAAACAGAAGAAGGCAGAGTGAGGCACAGGCCTGAGAGCAGAACGTTCATGTGGACACTAGCCAGACACTAGAAGACAAACGTAGTTCCTACTGGAGATCAAAGCCTAAAACACCAGACTAAACAACTTCTGCTGTCAAACCGCTCACAACTGCAACACGTACCGCTGACTATGAACAGACAGTGACACTCCAACCTCTAAATGCTTCTGGCACCATCCTCATAGGAGCTGTGTACACCAGGGGGTTAGCTGCCTTGCTCCAGAGCGGACACTCACTACTGTAGCACACTATACGGACCATTTCTATCTATATATTCAATGTGACTTCATTATTGATCTGTTATTGTTTCTTTTTTCTCTGATGAGGTGCAGCAGATATTCAATATCATCGCTGTCCAAAGAAAAACAAGTATCTCCAAAATGGCAACTTTACAGTAGAGGCCAAAAACCTCATTTAACTGTAATGTAAGTCAATGGAACCAGACGTCTTTCCGAACACTTTTGGGCCATTTCTCTTGGTCCTGTCATCATGAGATTCTCACTCAGTGTAAACAGCAGCTGGTGTATTCAAATGATGCACAAAGGTAAAAATGGACAAAAGTGGAGGTACATGTTTTTCATTGGACAGCGACGATATTCAGTATTTGCTGCTGTACCTCATCACCTGTACATCGCATGTTTACCTCCTAGCTGGTAAACATAACTGTAAAATATATTTAAAGTATCTTTCAGTAACAGTTTAATACATATCTGTGAAACTACAATGTAAATTTGTGCAGTTTTTATTGTACTGCAATTTTAACCAAACAATAGAGATTTATTATTTTATGTAATTTCTTATTTTGTATTCTATAAACCTGGACTTTACCTCTTGTTCTGTATCTGTTCTGCTGCTATTCTTCTGCTGTAACGATGTAAATTTCCCCATGTGGGATAATAAAAGCTCAAGATCTGATTTTATTAACAGATCACACAGATTGCCCTCACTCTGTACCGGCTGTTAACACACTGCAGGTCCTATTACCTACATGTTTCTACTATATAATTGTCCACTTCTGCTTCAAATGTACTGTACATAGACTCTACTGCATACTTTCATGATGACCTGTGGATGGTGAACTCCCCAGTGAAATCTGAATTTCTTCTTAATGTAAGGACACCTTTAAAAACGTTGTGTACTGTAAGGGCGCATTTTCAATAGTCAGCTCTGCAGATTTTGGAAGGTAAGGTTACCTTTATAGCACTGTTTGCTATATTAAGATACACTTAAACAGATTATTGTACTGTAAGGACACATATGGATCATTTTTCGGACATGTAAAGATGCCATTTGAGTAGCTTTTGTACTGGGAAGACGTCGTAAAACGTCTGTGAGGTTTCGTCACTGACACTTGTGTTTATTGCTACTGCACTATACATACCGGGGTATAAACAGATTATTCACTACACTGTAATCTTATGTGTAGTTTAAACCATAAATTACTTAAATTGGTCTGAATTTAACTAAATTCCTATGGAAGTGTTGGTGGCTCATGTAACTGCCCACTATGTCTGTAGTAAATCATATTACAGACTGTGACTGTTTTTGTCTAAAACCATTTCAGTTTACAGGTCGTATGACCTTCCTGGAGGTCCCTAATACCTCTTTTGACAAATGACCTAGACGTTCTTGAGCTGAGTCAGATGTGCTGTAGCCGGACAACAGTACTGTAGCCCTGAATGACCAAGGTTAAAGAACACTGCTCTCTTACCAGCCACTTCCGGACCTTATTCCACAGAATCTGGAACTCCACTATGCCCAGACGAGCGCTGCCATCTTTCTGAGGTTCCACTAAGGTTAAGGGTATTTAGTAACCAGCGGGCGGATCATAAGAGTTCTTAAATAGAAGCAGGAGTGCTGTAGAGAGAGACGACTGGCTGCATTTCTAGAGAAGGATACATCCATAAGGGCCACCATACACCTGCACGCCTCCAAACTGAAACCGTCAGTCTTCAAGTCCCTGTCTGAAAAACGCAGATGAACAGAGTCACTTCATATACGCATTCACGTTTACTCCCTCCCTAACTCCCTCACTCACTCACTCCCTCCCTCCCTCACTCACTCCCTCACTCTAATTTACTCACTCACTCTTATTCCCTCCTTAATTCCCTCCCTCATTTACTCATTCACTCACTCACCCTAATTCCCTCCCCAATTCACTCACTCACCCTGATTCACTCACTTACCCTAATTCACTCACTCACTCACCCACCCTAATTCACTCACTCACCCTAATTCCCTCCCTAATTCACTCACTCACCCTAATTCACTCACTCACTCACCCTAATACCCTCCCTCACTCACCCTAATACCCTCCCTCACTCACCCTAAAACACGCTCACCCAAATTCCCTCCCTAATTCACTCCCTCACCCTGATTTCACTCACTTACCCTAATTCACTCATTCACTCACTCACCCTAATTCCCTCCCTCACTCACCCACCCTAATTCACTCACTTACCCTAATTCACTCATTCACTCACTCAAATTCCCTCCCTAATTCCACCCTCATCCTTATTCACTCATTCACTCACTTACCCTAATTCCCTCCCTCCCTCACCCACCCTAATTCACTCACTCACCCTAATTCACTCACTCACCCTAATTCCCTCCCTAATTCACTCCCTCACTTATCCTAATTCACTCATTCACTCACTCAGCCAAATTCCCTCCCTAATTCACTCTCACTCTAATTGCCTCACTCACTCCCTCGCCCTAATTCACACTAATTCACTCTCACCTTAATTCCCTCCCTAATTCACTCACTCACCTTAATTCACTCAATCACCCCAATTCCCTCACATATTTACTCACTCACTCTCCCATATTCACTTACTCACCCTCCCTAATTCCTTCCTTAATTCACTCACCCTCCTCAGTTCACTCACTCTAATACCCTCACTAATTCACCCACTCACCCTCCCCAATTCACCCTCTCACTCACCCTCCCTAATTCACCCACTCACCCTAATTTCCTCTCATTCACTAAATCATTCACTTATCATCCCTAATTCTCTCTCTAATTCATTCACTCACCCTCCCTAATTCACTCACTCACTAATCCACTCTCTCCCTCACCCTCCTTAATTACCCCATTTACCATCCCTAATTCCCTCACTCACTCTCCCTAATTCACTCTCTCACTAATCCTCCCTAATTCACTCTCTCACTAATCCTCCCTAATTCACTCTCTCCCTCACCCTCCTTAATTCCCACTCACCATCCCTAATTCACCCACTCACTCTTTCTCCCTAATTCACTCTCTCCCTCACCCTACTTAGTTCCCCCACTTATCATCCCTAATTCTCTCTCTAATTCATTCACTCACCCTCCCTAATTCATTTCCTAATTCACTCTCTCCCTCACTCACCCTCCCTCACTTTTATTATTATTTATAATGTTTATATTGTTGTTCTGTTCACCTGTCTTATTTTTTGTACTGAGTACCTTGCTATCCCTTTGCTGCTGTAACACTGTAAATTTCCCCACTGCGGGACTAATAAAGGATTATCTTATCTTATCTTATCCCCTCTCTAATTCATTCACTCACCCTGCCTAATTCACTCACTCACTCACTGAATGTATCTCTCATTCATTCTCCTATTAATCTTCTCCATTGAATAGCAACATTCGAGGCCG
>JAMWET010002256.1:0-27636 GCA_024036415.1 Prochilodus magdalenae | reverse complement strand
GTGTTTTGTGGGCTGTGACGCACATGCTTGCTAAGAAAATTTGTTATCAACGTGACGGCGTGTGGCGCTGTGGCGGTTCCCGGTGCCCTGTCCATGCCTGCTCCTGGCTGCTGAAGGAAGCCGTTGAAGCTGAGGATACACGCATAGGGAGCGATGTCTCAGAGAAAGTCTGGAGGAGCTTCTGAGAACGAGAATCTGAACAAATGAAACCGAAATTCGGTCGTCATCCAGTCAGACACCAACACTTGCCTCCAAACGAGGGAGCCGACTTTGGTTTAGATGTTGTTTGTAACGGCTGCGATCTCGTAGTGCGGTTTTGAGGAGGGAGGGGAACGAAAAGGAAAGAGAAGAAACGTGAGCTGGAAGGAGACGTGTTGTTTTATTCATAATTCCATAATGGTGTATTTATTCCTACTTACAGCTCGAGTTAATCTTTATTATCAGTGGATCAGCTACAGTCACTTCCTGAATCCGCCCTGTCGATTAAGATAAACGAAGAGATAATGATTCAGCTTGGGTAATATAATAAACGGGTTTTTCAGCTCTACCATTATCCCTTTTCATAGATAAATAACATAAAGTTGCTATAATCTGGTATTATTTTAGCAGGTCAATTATTTTATGAGAGAGAAAGGACGAAGAAGGGTCCTCCTACTGAAGGAGCTCGTAGGGAGTGAGAATTTATAAAGACCTGTAAGCATATAAACGTGCTAAATGTTTCAGCAAACCCCCCACAACACGCGCTGCTGCCCCGGGCGCTGTATTTTACTGTGACTTTATAATCAGGCTCCAGTTCAGTTCATCGCTCATCAGCAGGCCCCGACTCCTTTTAGTTTCAGAAATATGTCCATGTGGGACTCTGATTGACTTTCTAAATTAGGAGGGCATCAGGATCCGAAGCCTATATGCAGACTGAGTTACTGTGAGTACTGAGATAATGTACATGGAGACCAAAACACCCGTGAAACGAAAAGTCGAAATCGTTCCGGCCAGGACGGTATGGATTCTCAGTATCTGTCAGATCTGATTTGACTGACAACGTTCTTTATAGTCTTATTAACTACACTCTTTTTAGTTTATGTGCCTACTTGATGTAAGCATTTAATTTAAGTCGTTCCAGATATAAATCCATTAGAACTGTTCGTCCATCCCCCTAACCCGTAAATCCGGGCTACAGTGGAGATGGGGGGTCTTCCCCCATGTGTAATCTGGGTGATTTTGAGTGACGTGCGTTAGGTCAGCTATGCTACCGGAGTTATGTGGATGGAGAAGAGTCAGGCCAGGGTGGATCTCCGGTATACGGCATCGGCTACAGCGACGGCGCAGCAAGTCACATAGGTGGCTGTGTGCGAGGGCTGAGCTGTAACGCAGGGTGTGCGTTCTTCTCACGACGAGGAGGAGAAATAAAGAGCAACCTGAACTGGTTAACATTGTGGACAGTTCGTTTTCATTCATTCATGAGCTCATTTATTTATTCACCCTTTATTTACTCATTCATTCACTCGCTCTTTAATTTTATTAATTGTATTAATTAATTCAACTTATTTTCATTATTTTATTCATTCATTTGAGTGAGTGAGTGAGTGAGTGAGTGAGTGAGTGAGTGAGTGAGTGAGTGAGTGAGTGAGTGAGTGAGTGAGTGAGTGAGTGAGTGAGTGAGTGAGTGAGTGAGTGAGTGAGTGAGTGATGAACACTTTGGAGAGTGAGGGAGCCGCCAACACTGCAGCTGTCCTTACTCAGCACAATCCTAACTCTCTCTCTCTCTCTCTCTCTCTCTCTCTCTCTCTCTGTCTCTTCCTCTCCCTCTCCCTCTCTCTCTCTGTCTCTCTCTCTCTCTCTCTCTGTCTCTCTCTCTCTCTCTCTCTCTCTCTCTCTCTCTCTCTCTCTCTCTCTCTCTCTCTCTCTGTCTCTGTCTCTGTCTCTCTCTCTCCCTCTCCCTCTCCCTCTCCCTCTCTCTCTCTGTCTCTCTCTCTCTCTCTCTCGCTCTCTGTCTCTCTCTCTCTCTCTCTTTCTCTCTCTCTCTGTCTCTCTCTCTCTCTGTCTCTCTCTCTCTCTCTCTCTCTGTCTCTCTCTCTCTCTGTCTCTCTCTCTCTCTCTCTCTCTCTCTCTCTCTCTCTGTCTGTCTTTCTCTCTCTCTCTGTCTCTCTCTCTGTCTGTCTGTCTGTCTGTCTGTCTGTCTGTCTCTGTCTGTCTTTCTCTCTCTCTCTCTCGCTCTCTGTCTGTCTGTCTGTCTGTCTGTCTCTCTCTCCTTTCTTTCTTTCTTTCTTTCTTTCTTTCTTTCTTTCTTTCTTTCTTTCTTTCTTTCTCTCTCTCTCTCTCTCTCTCTCTCTCTCTGTCTGTCTCTCCCTGTCTGTCTCTCTCTCTCTGTGTCTCTCTCTCTCTCTCTCTCTCTCTCTCTCTCTCTCTCTCTCCCCCCCCCCTCTTAATTTGTTTCACACAGTGTGTGGAGTGTACCACTGTGCACTCACTCACCCCTCCCCAACCTCCTCCTGCGTTGTCTCTGAGGTGGGATCCCCCTCCACACACATGCCCAGCGACTCAAATCTTCAGCTTAATGAAATACTGTGGGGCCACAGTTCAGATTTACTGACTGGCTAGGTCAAGCTAGGTTAGCATTTACTAGCATGAGTCATCACTGGGCTGGGGTTGCCAGGTAGTGCTTTTTATACTTTATCTATGTCTGTGTACCAGCGCTGGCCCCCTGTTCGGGCAGTGTCTGAGCTCGTGGTGAGTTCTAGCCTCTAACCTTCCTGTGCTAAGCACGGTTGCTTAGTGTTCCCGTTGGATAATATTCCAGCTAGTGCAGTGGCTCTGGATAAGAGCGTCTGCTAAATGCCGTAAATGTAAATGCATAAGAGTGTCGTGAGACAAAGACAACATCAGACAGATTCCAGATTTCCACTTTTACCCTCATCAGCATTCCATACAGGAGTCAGAGGACGCAGACGTGTGTAGGATAGTAGATGATGGATCTACCCCGGCTGGGTGGAGATCTGCACTGGTGCTTGTAGAAGTCTTGCATCAAGTGGCATTAATTAGAATGTAATGTGGAGGAAATGATCTAAATGGAATGTCCTTGGAAGATGGTGCGTCCTGGCGCTCTCCGTCACAACTTTTCCATAAACAGAAGTCGGATTTTTCTGTGAGTAGGAATGAATACCTGCCGGTTTGGATGGCTGGGGAGTTTTCCGTTGAGAGTCATGGCTGACAGATACTGGCTGATCCGATACCGGCACTTACGCCCAGTATCAATAATGGGAATACCGCTCCCAACAACAGGAGTTAATTCAGCTGTACATACACCAAGGCGTGCATTAGCACCAGTGGGTAGAAGTGTTGGTCTGTGTTGGTCTGTGTTGGTCAGTGTTGGTCAGTGTTGGTCAGTGTTGGCCAGTGTTGGCCAGTGTTGGCCAGTGTTGGCCTGTGTTGGCCTGTGTTGGCCTGTGTTGGCCTGTGCCTGAAATATGCCTAATAGCGTGTTACCCCTCCACCAGCACCAGTAACAGCTGTGACTGGATTGGGCATGGACCGGCCCAGTTTCTGGATGTAGCCCCATCAGTGTTCAGACACTCCTACATCAAAGAATCGGTCAGTTGGTCCAGATTTGGTGGAGGCCTTCCCTGGTACAATTCCGAGGAGAATTCCCTGTAGACTGGGATTTTAGCCACTGCTGGTAGACCCGTATGACCGTACGCCTCCATACACCTGCAGATTCAGCTACTTCCTTCACACTATGGTCTTTGGCCACGCCCACACGCAGTCACTCCTTTTAGCCAATCATTAACATCTGCTCTGGAGCCATTTACCAGACATGGAACGAGACATTCCCTGCACTGTAGCACCTCCTCCCAATCTATGGATCCCGTTACTCAGACCCTGAGGGATTTATAGCTCCATCATCCTCGTCCTGATGTTACTACCATCTTAAACACGCGAGGTGTGTATATGTATGTGTTGTTTTGTCACACACTACTGTTACAGGTCTTTAGATGGCGGTACACTCACAGGCATTGTGGTGATATGGTTTCACGGGGTCCTGTAGTGATTCCCACCTCCTCTGTCTGCTGTAAGTGGTCTTGGCTGTGGTCAGCTCTGTAGCGCAGGTCAATGGAGGGAGGTTTGTTTCTCCTGGTGTAAACATGCTGACGGTGCGCTCGGTTCTGTTGTTAATGGAGGTCCGGCTTCTGTTTGTAAACATGCTCCTCTCCTCCCCACGTTAGTGAGCTTTAGGGAGGTGTGGTCAGGAGTGGAGAAATGAGGGACATTCATTTAGCAAGCGTCATGGCACATCCCACATCTCCCAGGTAATCCCAAAGGTGTTCCATGGGGTTGAGGTCAGGGCTCTGTGCATGCCGCTGGACTTCCTCCACGCCAGCTCCGTGTCTTTATGGCACAGGGGGGTACAGTCAGGGGCTGGAAAGGCTTCTTCTACTACAGGGCGAAGAGCCCAAACCCTGAAAACAGCCCCAGACCATCATCCACCCCTCCACCAAACTTTACTGTTGGCTCTCTGTGTTTTGGTAGGTGACGATCTGCTGTTCTCCTGTGTCAGGCCAAGCTCATCCATCAGACTGACTGCCAGAGAGTGAAGTGTGGTTCAGCGGCCCCAGGGTCCAGCTTTACACCACTCCAGCCCACTCTTGGCATTGTGCATCGTAATCTTAGGCTTGTGTGAAAATGCCTGCCCTCGGAAAGACATTTCATGAAAGTTCCCATGCACAGTTCTCGTGCTGATGATGCTTGAAGAGGCAGTGGAGAACTCTGTACTGAGTGAACAGTGCTTTTACACTCCATGTGCTCAGTAAGTTTAGTGTGTCGGTGTACAGTAACTCAGTAAGTGTAATGTGTTAGTGTACTGTAAGTAGTGTGTCGGTGTACAGTAACTCAGTAAGTGTAATGTTAGTGCGCTGTAAGTAGTGTGTCGGTGTACAGTAACTCAGTAAGTGTAATGTGTTAGTGTACTGTAAGTAGTGTGTTGGTGTACAGTAACTCAGTAAGTGTATTGCGTTAGTGTGCTGTAAGTAGTGTGTTGGTGTACAGTAACTCAGTAAGTGTAATGTGTTAGTGTACTGTAAGTAGTGTGTTGGTGTACAGTAACTCAGTAAGTGTAATGTGTTAGTGTACTGTAAGTAGCGTGTTGGTGTACAGTAACTCAGTAAGTGTAATGTGTTAGTGTGTTGTAAGTAGTGTGTTGGTGTACAGTAACTCAGTAAGTGTAATGTGTTAGTGTGTTGTAAGTAGTGTGTTGGTGTACAGTAACTCAGTAAGTGTAATGTGTTAGTGTGCTGTAAGTAGTGTGTTGGTGTACAGTAACTCAGTAAGTGTAATGTGTTAGTGTACTGTAAGTAGTGTGTTGGTGTACAGTAACTCAGTGAGTGTAATGTGTTAGTGTAGTGTAAGTAGTGTGTTGGTGTACAGTAACTCAGTGAGTGTAATGTGTTAGTGTACTGTAAGTAGCGTGTTGGTGTACAGTAACTCAGTAAGTGTAATGTGTTAGTGTGTTGTAAGTAGTATGCTGGTGTACAGTAACTCAGTAAGTGTAATGTGTTAGTGTACTGTAAGTAGCGTGTTGGTGTACAGTAACTCAGTAAGTGTAATGTGTTAGTGTGCTGTAAGTAGTGTGTTGGTGTACAGTAACTCAGTAAGTGTAATGTGTTAGTGTACTGTAAGTAGCGTGTTGGTGTACAGTAACTCAGTAAGTGTAATGTGTTAGTGTGTTGTAAGTAGTATGCTGGTGTACAGTAACTCAGTAAGTGTAATGTGTTAGTGTGCTGTAAGTAGTGTGTTGGTGTACAGTAACTCAGTAAGTGTAATGTGTTAGTGTGTTGTAAGTAGTATGCTGGTGTACAGTAACTCAGTAAGTGTAATGTGTTAGTGTGCTGTAAGTAGTGTGTTGGTGTACAGTAACTCAGTAAGTGTAATGTGTTAGTGTACTGTAAGTAGTGTGTTGGTGTACAGTAACTCAGTGAGTGTAATGTGTTAGTGTAGTGTAAGTAGTGTGTTGGTGTACAGTAACTCAGTGAGTGTAATGTGTTAGTGTACTGTAAGTAGCGTGTTGGTGTACAGTAACTCAGTAAGTGTAATGTGTTAGTGTGTTGTAAGTAGTATGCTGGTGTACAGTAACTCAGTAAGTGTAATGTGTTAGTGTACTGTAAGTAGCGTGTTGGTGTACAGTAACTCAGTAAGTGTAATGTGTTAGTGTGCTGTAAGTAGTGTGTTGGTGTACAGTAACTCAGTAAGTGTAATGTGTTAGTGTACTGTAAGTAGCGTGTTGGTGTACAGTAACTCAGTAAGTGTAATGTGTTAGTGTGTTGTAAGTAGTATGCTGGTGTACAGTAACTCAGTAAGTGTAATGTGTTAGTGTGCTGTAAGTAGTGTGTTGGTGTACAGTAACTCAGTAAGTGTAATGTGTTAGTGTGTTGTAAGTAGTATGCTGGTGTACAGTAACTCAGTAAGTGTAATGTGTTAGTGTGCTGTAAGTAGTGTGTTGGTGTACAGTAACTCAGTAAGTGTAATGTGTTAGTGTACTGTAAGTAGCGTGTTGGTGTACAGTAACTCAGTAAGTGTAATGTGTTAGTGTACTGTAAGTAGTGTGTTGGTGTAACCTCTGTAACTGTAACATGCTGATAGAAAATGGTCCACTTGTGTAGAGTGAGTTGCTGCTTGCTTCCTCTACGGATAATAGGTAGAGGCACATCTGTTGGAAGACTTAGCGCCCTCTAGTGGATCATTGTAACAGAACATTCCTCTGCCGATTAACTCGGGTTGAGTTAAGTTCAACACTTCCTTTTTTCAGATGAACTGACTCGACATGTGCTCTACCAAGAAGTTAAGCAGGATGATAAAGGGATAGGGACATCTGAAGGTCTAAAGGGAGGAGCTTCTACTGACACTGGAGGAGGATTTCACCTTGGCTACCTCTACTTTAACTCGGCTACATGGTTTGTGTGCTTTGTCCACCACTGGAGAGTTCACAGACTGACTGGTTGTATGATGGCGCCATGTTTAAAGTCACTGAGCTGTTCAGTTCCACCCATTCCACTACCAGGGTTTGTCCATGGAGACTGCATGAGTTGATCCGCATGATGTGTGCTTGACTTTATACACCTGTTAATGGGCGTGACCGACACACCCGAACTTGATCACTAGCAGGGGTGTCCACAGAGGTTTGTCGCACGGTGCATCTCGGCGCTCGTGTGGGGAACACTGCAGGAAGTGTTCAGCAGGCTGTGTGCAAGTCACGAATCCCACTAAATTAGAAAGAGCAGCATCTTAAACTTCAAGTGTGCGGTTTCTTCCTCCAGCGGCCCCCTGCCTGAGCTGCTCGGCTGCGCTGTTCGGGATGAGGGATGGAGCAGGCAGGGCTGATTTAAAAGTGGGACTTGTTTTAAAATCTGCTGCAGAGTGAGCAGAATTAGAACGAGATCAGGAGGAGCAGGAGAGGCTTCCCGAGCTGCTTTGGCCTCCCGCTTCTTTCAGGCTAGCGCTTCTGTTCCCCCGTTACTGTGGGAGATGCTGTGTGATGCTGTAGGGCTGATTGATGGATTATTGTGGCTGGCAGCTTAAGCTGTTTACTTAAAGGGCCCACGTCTTGGAAAACATGAATGTCCCTTTGTTTTAGCCAGTTTAGAGCCCACCCATTCAGCCTACACCAGTTTAGCCCCACCCACTAAGCCTAGAGATTAGCCCTGTCTTTTCAGTCTACAGTGGTTTAGCCCCTCCCATGTAACCTACAGTTTAGCCCCTCCCTTTCAGTCTACAATGGCTAAGCCCCTCATGGTTAGCCTACAGTTTAGCTCTGCCATTTCAGCTGAGTTTTCCCCGCCCATTCACCCCACAGTGGTTTAGCCCCTCCCATTCACCCCACAGTGGCTTAGCCCCTCCCATTCAGGCTACAGTGGTTTAGCCTCACCTGTTCAGTTTACAGTGTAACTCTGCCGTTTTGGCCTAGTTTAGCCCCTCCCCTTCAACCTACAGCACTTTAGCCCCGCCCACCCAGCCTAGAGATTAGCCCTGTCTTTCCAGTCTACAGTGGTTTAGCCCCTCCCATGTAACCTACAGTTTAGCACTGCCCATTCAGCCTACAGTTTAGCCCCTCCCTTTTACTTCACAGTGATTTAGCCCTTCATGGTTAGCCTACGTCTTAGCTCTGCCATTTCAGCTGAGTTTTCCCCGCCCATTCACCCTTCGGTGGCTTAGCCCCTCCCATTCCGGCTACAGTGGTTTAGCCCCTCCCATTCAGCCCAAAGCGGCTTAGCCCCTCCAGTTAAACTAGTGATTTAGCCCCTCTCATTGTATCTACATTGATCAAGCCCCTCCTGTTCAGCCTGCAGGAGTTTAGACCCACCCATTTTGTCTTTAGTGGTTTAGCTCCTCCCATACAGCTTTTGCCTTTTAGCCCCTCCCATTAAGTCTGCAGCCTTTTAGCCCCTCCCATTCAGCCCCCTGCGGGTTTAGCCCCTCCCATTCAGCCTGCAGTTGTTTAGCCCCTCCCATCTAATCTACAGTTCCTTCCATTCAGTATACAGTGATTTAGCCCCTCCCATTTGTCTACAGTAATTAAGCCCCTCCCATTGTATCTACAGTGACCAAGCCCCTCCTGTTCAGCCTGCAGGAGTTTAGACCCACCCATTTTGTCTTTAGTGGTTTAGCCCCTCCCATACAGCTTCAGCCTTTTTGCCCCTCCCATTCAGTCTACAGCTGTTTAGCGCCTCCCATCTAACCTAGAGTTTAGCCCCTCCCATTAAGCCTGCAGCCTTTCAGCCCCTCCCGTTTCACCTGTCGGAATTCAGCCCCTCCTGTTCAGCCCACAGCAGATTAACCCCTACCAATCAGCCTGCAGCAGTTTAGCCCCACCCATCCAGCCTGCATCAGCCTACATGCACTAGTCCTGACTGTACTGGCTTTGTAACAATGATGGCTTGCCTCAGACGGCTTTGTGGGATGACTTTGGAAGCTATAGATTCACTGTGTTTCAGTTCACTGATGCTCAATAACCCTGCTGAGCTGGAGATGGAGAGAAGGATGGAAAAGGGCGCCAGAGATGAGCAGCATACAGTGCGTGAGGGATGTGTGCGCGCCTGCCAGGAACCCCTTTTATAAATAGCTCCTCCTGCAGAGTGGCTCTGTGGGTTGTTGACGTCTCGCGGCGCTTACCTTCTGCATCTCCCAGCGTGTCCTGCGCACATCAGGGTTTGGTGCTCTGGTCTTCTGCTGCAGGCTGTTTACAGCAGGACACATAAAAGAGCAGCTCAGTGATCAGATTCCTCTCATCCCAAACGTAGTCGATCAGCCAAAACCAGCGAGACCTGAGCTACAACAGTATGAGGAGTATGAAGCCGTGGACGTGGGTTCACTGTTTGGCCCACAACAGGTCTGAGACGGGTCAGTAATGATTTCATAGGAGTGGACTATAACCGTGCATGTTGGTGACGGATACAGGAATGATGGGATGAGGGAACAAAGTTGGTGTAAGGATGAAGGAACAATGTGATGGATAAAGGGATGAACGGGTGAAGGAACAGTGTGATGGATAAAGGGATGAACGGATGAAGGAACAGTGTGATGGATAAAGGGATGAATGGATGAAGGAACAATGTAATGGATAAAGGGATGAACGGATGAAGGAACAATGTAATGGATAAAGGGATGAATGGATGAAGGATAAATGTGATGGATAAAGGAATGAACGGATGAAGGAACAATGTAATGGATAAAGGGATGAATGGATGAAGGAACAATGTGATGGATGAAGGGATGAACGGATGAAGGAACAATGTGATGGATAAAGGGATGAACGGATGAAGGAACAATGTAATGGATAAAGGGATGAACTGATGTAGGAACAATGTGATGGATAAAGGGATGAACTGATGTAGGAACAATGTGATGGATAAAGGGATGAACTGATAAAGGAACAATGTGATGGATAAGGGGATGAATGGATGAAGGAACAATGTGATGGATAAAGGGATGAACGGATGAAGGAACAATGTGATGGGTAAAGGGATGAACGGATGAAGGAACAATGTGATGGATAAAGGGATGAATGGATGAAGGAACAATGTGATGGATAAAGGGATGAATGGATGAAGGAACAATGTAATGGATAAAGGGATGAATGGATGAAGAAACAATGTGATGGATAAAGGGATGAATGTATGAAAGAACAATTTGATGGATAAAGGGATGAACGGGTGAAGAAACAATGTAATGGATAAAGGGATGAATGGATGAAGGAACAATGTGATGGATAAGGGGATGAATGGATGAAGGAACAATGTGATGGATAAAGGGATGAACGGATGAAGGAATAATGTGATGAATAAAGGGATGAATGGATGAAGGAACAATGTGGATTGATAAAGCGATGAATCGGAATGAAGGAAACAATGTGATGGATAAAGGGATGAACGGATGAAGGAACAATGTGATGGATAAAGGGATGAACGGATGAAGAAACAATGTGATAGATAAAGGGATGAATGGATGAAGGAACAATGTAATGGATAAAGGGATGAACTGATGTAGGAACAATGTGATGGATAAAGGGATGAACGGATGAAGAAACAATGTGATAGATAAAGGGATGAATGGATGAAGGAACAATGTGATGGATAAAGGGATGAACGGATGAAGAAACAATGTGATAGATAAAGGGATGAATGGATGAAGGAACAATGTAATGGATAAAGGGATGAACTGATGTAGGAACAATGTAATGGATAAAGGGATGAACTGATGTAGGAACAATGTAATGGATAAAGGGATGAATGGATGAAGGAACAATGTGATGGATAAAGGGATGAACGGATGAAGGAACAATGTAATGGATAAAGGGATGAACTGATGTAGGAACAATGTGATGGATAAAGGGATGAACTGATGTAGGAACAATGTGATGGATAAAGGGATGAACTGATAAAGGAACAATGTGATGGATAAGGGGATGAATGGATGAAGGAACAATGTGATGGATAAAGGGATGAACGGATGAAGGAACAATGTGATGGGTAAAGGGATGAACGGATGAAGGAACAATGTGATGGATAAAGGGATGAATGGATGAAGGAACAATGTGATGGATAAAGGGATGAATGGATGAAGGAACAATGTAATGGATAAAGGGATGAATGGATGAAGAAACAATGTGATGGATAAAGGGATGAATGTATGAAAGAACAATTTGATGGATAAAGGGATGAACGGGTGAAGAAACAATGTAATGGATAAAGGGATGAATGGATGAAGGAACAATGTGATGGATAAGGGGATGAATGGATGAAGGAACAATGTGATGGATAAAGGGATGAACGGATGAAGGAATAATGTGATGAATAAAGGGATGAATGGATGAAGGAACAATGTGATTGATAAAGCGATGAACGGATGAAGGAACAATGTGATGGATAAAGGGATGAACGGATGAAGAAACAATGTGATAGATAAAGGGATGAATGGATGAAGGAACAATGTAATGGATAAAGGGATGAACTGATGTAGGAACAATGTGATGGATAAAGGGATGAACGGATGAAGAAACAATGTGATAGATAAAGGGATGAATGGATGAAGGAACAATGTGATGGATAAAGGGATGAACGGATGAAGAAACAATGTGATAGATAAAGGGATGAATGGATGAAGGAACAATGTAATGGATAAAGGGATGAACTGATGTAGGAACAATGTAATGGATAAAGGGATGAACTGATGTAGGAACAATGTAATGGATAAAGGGATGAACTGATGTAGGAACAATGTGATGGATAAAGGGATGAACTGATGTAGGAACAATGTGATGGATAAAGGGATGAACGGATGAAGAAACAATGTGATGGATAAAGGGATGAACTGATGTAGGAACAATGTGATGGATAAAGGGATGAACTGATAAAGGAACAATGTGATGGATAAGGGGATGAATGGATGAAGGAACAATGTGATGGATAAGGGGATGAATGGATGAAGGAACAATGTGATGGATAAAGGGATGAATGGATGAAGGAACAATGTGATGGATAAAGGGATGAACGGATGAAGGAACAATGTAATGGATAAAGGGATGAACTGATGTAGGAACAATGTGATGGATAAAGGGATGAACTGATGTAGGAACAATGTGATGGATAAAGGGATGAACTGATAAAGGAACAATGTGATGGATAAAGGGATGAATGGATGAAGGAACAATGTGATGGATAAGGGGATGAATGGATGAAGGAACAATGTGATGGATAAAGGGATGAATGGATGAAGGAACAATGTGATGGATAAAGGGATGAATGGATGAAGGAACAATGTAATGGATAAAGGGATGAATGGATGAAGGAACAATATTGGTGATGGATAAATTGATGACGGGGTGACAGGCAGCTACAGGCACATGGTCTAGCTTGCCAGCTGCTGGTTAGCTTTAGCTTGCTAAGTTTCTCAGACTCTGAATCTTTGTTGTGTGGGCGGAGCAATAGAGATGTGAGCAGCCTTGTGATTGGTCAGGGGGAATGCTTACGGAATGATAGGATGAAGGAACAATGTAATAGGTAAAGGAACGATGTTGATGATGGATAAAGGGATAATGGAATGAAGGAACAATGTGATGGATAAAGGGATGAAGGGAGACACCGGGTGAACAGGCAGCTACAGACAACCATGGTCTAGTTTGCTAGCTGTTGGGTATGCTGGTTAGCTTTAGCTTTGTGATTGGTCAGGGGGAATGTTGCCCCAAGATCAGGAAGGCCCAGTTTTGCGTAAAGAGAAGAGAAAACATGGGCAGACTGTATTGGTTAAATATGGGTCAGTGTGGAATATGATTTTCACATGTTTACCGTTTGTGTTGTGTGTGTGTATAAAATATGAACAGCTGTTTAATGTACAATATGTGTGTGGGGGGTACGTTATATATGTACAAGCATACTCTCATCAAAATAATAGCTGCACCCAGAAAGACGTCCAGCATGTTGGGTTAGCAAACATGGTGGCCCAACACCATACTGAGAGACAGACTTCTGTATGTGTAGCTCCATAAATATTGATCATATCAGTCTAAATGTATCATCAGTTATTGATCCTGGTGACCTTTATCTTCCTTCCCAACAGCACCGCACTCCCACACCTCCTTCTGGGTGCAGCTGTTCTTTAGATGATGGAGTGTGTGCATGTTGTTTGCTAATTCCATTAGCTGTTAGCCCCGGTAGCTTCATAGCTCCAGTGTTAAGACTCAGAGGAGACTAACTTTAGATGGATTTTGGGGCGATGGGGCGGACATTTTTTGCTTGCCAGGCAGTTCCTCTGAGAGCAGCTCCCCGCTCAGCTCCTGTGGTTCATCTCTGCTGCTGCTGTTTCTGCAGGGTGAAATGGAGAGCCGAGGTCCGCTAGCGCTGTGTACTGTGCAGATCGAAGCGAGTGATGCTGCTTTGCTGAGGGGCTGGATGGGAATGATAATGGAGCCTTTAGTGTCAGGGATGTTTTGCTCACAAACAGAATGAAGCTGTGAAAGTCCACAGATCACTCACCGAGACGGCTCCGCTGGACCGAATACAAAGCTGGCCTCTCTCTCTCTCTCTCTCTCTCTCTCTCTCTCTCTGTCTCTCTCTCTCTCTCTCTCTCTGTCTCTCTCTCTCTCTCTCTCTCTCTCTCTCTCTCTGTGTCTCTCTCTCTCTCTCTCTCTCTTTCTCGTCTCTCTCTCTCTCGCGTCTCTCTGCACTCTTCCTCTGTCTCTCTCTGTCTCTCTCTCTAATCACAGAAGATGCTCTACTCTCTCTCTGAATGGACAAGACTAACTATCAGACCTGCTCTGAATGGGGGACTTTTGACTGTGGTGGGTCAGATGAGGATAAAGAACACATCATCTGAAAAAACATCCACCTATTAAAGGAGAACTCCAACCATTATTCAGAATACAGTCAGTAAGATGTACTGAACTAGAGCACGACTACTAAAACAGAGATCAGTTAGTTAACCAGTCAGTATATGAACGGATGATGGAAGAATGTTGGTGTATGGATAACGGAATGAACGGATGACTGAAGAATGTTGGTGTATGGATAAAGGAATGAACGGATGACTGAAGAATGTTGGTGTATGGATAAAGGAATGGAATGAAGAATGAAGGCGTATGAAGGAGGAATGTTGGTGTATGGATAAAGGAATGAACAGGATGACTGAAGAATGTTGGCGTATGGATAAAGGAATGAACGATGATACTGAAGAATGTTGGTGTACTGCATAAAGGAATGAAGGGATACTGAAGAATGTTGGTGAATGGATAAAGGAATGAACGGATAATGGAAGAATGTTGTTGTATGGATAAAGGAATGAACGAATGAATGGAAGAAATGTTGTCGTATGGATAAAGGAATGAAGGGATGGATGGAAGAATGTTGGTGTATGGATAAAGGAATGAAGCGGATGATGGATGAATGTTGATGTAATGGATAACGGAATGAACGGATGACTGACGGAATGTTTTGGTGAACTGGATAAAGGAATGAACGGATAAATGGAAGAATGTTGGGTGTATGGATAAAGGATTGAACGGATGATGGAAGAATGTTGGTGTATGGATAAATAGGATTGATACGAATATTGGGCATCATAGATACAGGAATGAAGGATGATGGGAGAATGTTGGCGTATAGATACAGGAATGAAGGATGATGGAGGGAGATGTTGTGTAGGAATAAAGGATGAACAACAGTCGGATGGAAGGATGTTGGTTGTAGGATAGAGGAATGAAGGGATGAAGGAGGAAGTGGTGTGTGTAATGAGATACAGAAATGAACAATGATGGAGGAAGGTATGGCTTATAGGTAAAGGAATGCAGTATGTTGATAAATGGATTAAAGGAAGAGGGGATGAAGGAGGAAGGTTGGCGTATAGATACAGAAATGAACGGCTGATTGTAAGGAGGAAGGTTGGCGTATAGATAGAGTAATGTAGGAATGAAGGAGGAATGTTGGTATATGGGAGTAAGAAAATGAAGGGATGAAGGAGGAGTGTTGTGTGGTATGGATAAAGGAACACCACTGAATACACTGAATACCTGTTGCATGCACTGTCTTTAACACCGCGTCAACGTCAGCTCAGAATGGCAGCGGGTCTTCAGTGACGGGTCCCACGTTTGTCTTGTTCGGGACGACCAACGAATCCTTGTGTGGAGGCACTTAGCATTAGCATAGTCTTAGCATTAGCTTGACGTCTATGAAATGTCCTTTGAACGTTGGACTAAAACAGTCGGTGACAGTAACCAGCGTTCTGCGAACGTTCCTGCTGGCTGGGTTTGTTCTCAGTGGGTGTGTTTTTGTTGTAACTCTGTTATTATGGTCTAGTTATGGGGGAGTGATTAGGTCGATCGACGGTTACTTCCTACACTGTCGGCTGGACATCGTTTCCCGGACTTAAGCAAGCACTTGTTTCTGTTCTAAGTAATTGTAATAGTTGCTGAATGAATGATCCTGATTGTTTGGACGTATTGATTTTTAAAGTGTCCAGGTTCATGGTACTTCACTATCCTCTAGTTCGTCCTAATACCCCCTCCATTAAATGAATGTAATTAGCTGCTTTATTCCAGCTTGATAAAAAGAATTCAGACAATATGGTAGACGTAAACAGTCTGCCGTCGCCTCCCTGCAGTCTGCTACTCCCAGCCCACGTGCCACATGCTGCCCTGTTTCAGAAGCTGAGGCTCACCGCAAAAGTGTTACTACTCTTGGCTGACGAGAAACGTCCCACGTTAATTCCATACTGAGGCTGTTTTTTAAAGGAATAGCTTTTCAAAAAAAAGGTTCGCCTACTTCATGATACGGGAGGCTAATGTATAGCAGGGGGCTGGGGCGATATTGGGGGGTTTCTAATCGCAGTGTTAACAGCTTTTCTACGATTTTTCTAGCGATTGAGGTTTTGGGTCTGTTTTTTTTTTTGTGGGCCCAAGGAGGCCAGGATATTGACCTTTTCTGTGGCTGGAGGCTCGACCCCTGAATCTCATGTATCAGACGCAAGTTGTATGGCTGGGTAGGTCACAACACATGGATGTTTGGCTGCCGTCTGATTGGCTGCAACTCCTTTCTCCTTACTTCTGCGTTCCCTCTGGGCGCGCTAGGTCACTGTAAGCAATGATGTTTGCCCAGCGTCGGCGCATGAGCATCGAGCAGCGCAAGTGCAAATCCCTGTTGGGCGTGGGCAGTCACCAACGACACACAACGGATTCAGGTCAGCGTGTTGGACTGAATTGGGCAGTCATGGTAGAGTGTACATTTTTAAAGGAACAGCAACCCTTAGTGAAGGCGGAAAAAAAAGCGTTACACAGGCTTCATTTATTCACTATGTGTGTTCAAACCCTGGACACAAACAATCCGCGTATGCGGTTCTATAAAGAACAAGCCTTAGTTTCGGCAAATAAGGTAATTCCAAAAAAATTACATATTTAAAATGGGGCAGCTGGCAGACTTAGTTGGTTTTCCAGATATACAAATATTTTTAATACGTACAACATAAACGTTTCCAGAGGTATCCCGGGCGTGGTTTACATTTGTGCTAGAATATTTGAAGAACCAACTGGAAGATGAACCATCAGGTGCTACAGCGCCACCCTGAGGCATATGCAGTGCAATAGAGCTCTAGTTAGGGGCAAGAAAACCAAAAACAGAATTGTTCACTGACTGTGGGGTGAAGCACCTAAACAGGTTATAGCATAACTATCATAATAACGGTTAATTAGGAGCCGTAGGGTTCTAGTGTTAGCCTCCCTCAAGAAATGGTATTTTAGGGACATGCGTCGCAGTGGTCAAAAAGTTAATAAGGGGGTCTTGGAGAAACTCCAGGGCCTACAACTTTGGACCCTTTATAAAACTTTGTGCCTCTGGAATGTTTTCATTGGGTACCAGGATGGTGTTAAAAATGGCCATGTAAAAAATAAATTTTGTCTGTTTAAGCTGAATAAAGCCACATCATAAGCTGGAGAATACACTCATAGGCGGGGGTAGGTTGGACATTGGGATAGTCAGCTAAGGACAGGCTTTATTGCTGCAAGCTGCCTGACAATAAAGGGTTGGCGCGTCCTTCCCATCCTGACTCCTGGTGTTGTGTTGGTATCGTCCATTGTTAAGTGAAGTGTGCCTCAGAGAGGAGGTTCTAGCAGCAGATCAAGAAGTCGGAAAAGAGTTGGAGAGGAGTCCCATTGTAGGCCTGATGTGTGGATAGAACCATAGCACACCTTGCTATCTTTATCTTCCTAGCATTGCAGCCTGCAACACTTTCTTCTGGGTGGCAGATGATCTGATTGTAGACCTATGACTGAGACTATTGGCTACGCTATGGCTTTCTTATTATTCCCATACTTGAATTGTTTCAGGTGAAATGAAATCAAATGGCCACTGCCTCACCACTGAGTCACTGATGAATCGGGTCCCGAGTTTCAGGTCACTGAACATTCACACCTCACGTAGTGGTGTAGCGTGTTGATGGAGATGGTGAGCAGCTAGTGTGATGTGGAGTTTCAGTAGCTGTGCTCAGGAGTGGAACACAGGAAGCAGAGGAAGGGCAGTGGAGTGTAAAATTACAGCCCTCGCAGATTCTGTCGTGTCTGGGAGATGAGAACTTGGTCTGTCGACAGAACAATAGGCTGTGAAGGCCCAGATAGTGGATTTGTAATGCCGGATTTGGCGGACACATCGGGCGTCTTCAGCCCGGAGCGAGTTCTAAAAGCGCTGAACCTTTAAAAAACAACCAGATCTGCAAAATATCAGATTAGCCAGCCCTTCCTGAGTGTAGGCCGTCAGTCGTGTTTGGACGTGTTTGGCATCGAAGTCTTTATAGTTTTCCGGGAGCATACGAGGCAACGAACTGGAAGTAATGTGGTAAGGTATACCCACCGACAGCATGGTGCTGCCTAACTGCATCATCACAACCCACTCTGACACCTATGGAGTGTCAGTAATTATGATAGACTTGAGTTGTGTGGATTGTTTTGACGTTGTAGGCAATGTCCACTGTGCCTATAAACTGGACTGAAGAGGTTAGCATAGGCATGAAAAACAGTTGTAGCGTAGTCGCCGCATAGACTTGGGTAGAGGTACACTTGCTGGACTGACCATTCAGTACATAGACCAACCAGTTGCATTTGGAACGTCACTGTTTCACCCCCCCAATATGTGCTACGTGTGTACTGGAGCTCCATAGGGCAGAATTCAGTGGGGGGCGGGGGGAATTCCGATTTGGTCACGCAGCCCTTCGCCTTTTTGGTGCTGCTAGTTCCCTACATTTAGCACCTAGTGTTTTGTGGAAACTGCACCACTTTGGTCATTTTACTGCATCCGTGCATCAAAGTTAGCATCAGGTAAGGGAAGTGGTTTGGATTAAAGGCGTTTTGCGACAAAAGCTCCCTGGACCACAAAATGTTGTCTGGCAGTTTACGGTCGTCAGAACTTCAGGCTCCTGACAGATGGAGCTCGCACGAGGATGCATGGGGGTGTAGATACCTGCGGGGCGTGAGTGAAGGATCCATAGATGGGAAGAGGTGCTACAGTGAGGGAATGTTCTCGTTCCATGTGTGGTAAACGCTCCAGAGCAGATGTAATGACTTGACTAAAAAGGAGTGACCCGCATGTGGGCGTGGCCAAAGACCATATGTGAAGGAAGTAGTGAATCTGCAGGTGTATGGAAGCATACAGGTCATAACAGGTCTACCAGCAGTGTGACTAAAAATCCCAGTCTAAAGGGGAATTTCCTCGGAATTGTGCCAGGGAAGGCATCCACCAAAACTGCGCCCAAACTGAGCAATTCTTTAATCTAAGAGTGTCTGGAACCCACTGAGTGGCTACACCAGAACTTGTCCAGTACATGCAAAACCCACACCACAATCACAGCTGTTGGTACTGGTGGAGGTCACGATTTCAGTCACAGGGCCTCCATTATTTCGTCTGCGGAGCATGTATGTCAACTCGACAGGATGCAGTTCACAGTAACAATGAAAACCGCTAGCAATTCAGAAAAGCCTTTGATCAGCATGACCTACACCTGAAACTGCGTTTAACAACACAAAACATGCTGAAAATGTCAGTAAACACGGCAACTTGAGAAGCGCTACAAGAGCATTCACAACACAATGGAAAGACGGAGACTCTGAAAGGAGATGGAGAATGACAGTATTCCAGCAAGTTCATGTTTATCTTGGCTAGATTGATTTGTTGTCATGGCTGCTCTATAAGGTATGTTTAGGGATGGATATATAGTAAATTCTGGAGTTAGGGGCCAAAGCTAGGAATGGCCACGTCTGTGGACTACCATAGTATGAAATAATAAGATAAAGCTCTGGGCAACAGGTGAGCAACAGGTTACCTGAAAAATACAAAAATATATAAAAAACACGAGAAATCCTAAACAATTAATAATAAAAATTAATAAATATCATGCTAAATAAAACGGTTTAGAATCCAAAAGGAATCAGCCGACAGGTAATGAAACTTTGGGTGGGTAAGGGTCGGCATTGTGAGGTTCTGTTTCACGCTCAGCTGAGCATGTGACATATGCAAGGACGGGGCTTATCGCTGTAACCTGGACATGACCCAACGGCACATTTGCGGACATTCGGCAAGCAGGGATGCCCGCATGATTCACCCCTGTTAATGTCCGCACCATATGAACAGACTGGCGGCACACGCAGGACTAAGCACACAGACTGTATACGACGACTATGTCCTCAACACCATGTCGAAGTCACCAAAGACTGCATGGGTACGTGCCAGACTGTCATGGAGTGACTCAGAATGGCAGCGGGTCATATCTTCAGTGACGAGCCGCTTTAGTCGATGGCTGGAGGACGCCACCGAAACCCGTGTGTCGGAGGGCAACGTGTTCAGCACCAAGATGAAACGGTTCGTTGTCCCACAACATCAGAAAGGGCCTGGTGTACCCTCCACCTCCACTCTTAACGCACCATACTGCAGGAACTGTGTGGGGAATATTCAGCTGCATGGGATGGATTATCACAGGGACCCATTAGGAACCTCTACAGCTCATACCGAGACGCCTGGCATGTTGCGTAGTAAACATTGGTGACCTGATGTATACTGAGAGACAGACGTTCGGATAGGTGTAGCACCTCAATAAATACTGGATTCACATAGCAGTCTAAATTATCATCAGTAATGATCCTGGTCAACCTTTATCCTTCCAATAGCCCGCACCCACAACTTCTTCTGGGGCAGCTATACTTTTGAGTAGGAGACTATATATACTTTACCATCGCACATCATGTCTTTAATTGTGTTTTTCATGAGCTTGGCTCAATGGGGGCCACCACAAGTCTTTGCACTCGTTAAAAGACCAACATGTCACTTGGAATTGATTGCTGTTTGAATGCTGCAGTAACTGAAGGCAGCTGTCTCGAAGCTGCTGCTGTGATGTCTCAAGTCAATGCCTTAGAAGACAGCCGCGATGAAGTAAGACGGATCACTGATAGCTGTTAACATTAGAGAGCATTAGCGGCTATACCCAGATAAAAAGGCTTTCAGAAGGGCTAGCATGCTGAACCTTTTACAAGCAAGTTTTGGGTGTGTACAGGACCGGTCGGTCCTCTGTGACTCTGCTGCTTTTCTACGTTCTTTTTCCCAAAGGCATTGATGTTGACCCACAGGATTATGGAAAGGATATGGTAAGGCAGACCAAGGATACGACATGGAGTTGTATTGCAACAAATGGTTCACTAACCACACTGCAGACTGTATACGCCCCCTGTATGTTGGTATACGAGTACAGTAACAAGTTCTGACCCACAGTGTGTATACTAATACAGTCACAGAACCAGTCACCTCACATTTACTAGAGCTGTATTCACAGATCCACTGTTTAGAGCTAGCTGCTGCTAACGCTGGCAGTCACTGAACACTAAGGTTAGCTAGCTGTTAAGCTCCCTTCGGCTAGTTCACTCTAAAAATGATCCTCTAAAGCGGAGTTCATCTTTTATTTAATCTTCAGACCTGTATCTTTAACTTTCTGGAGAATCATTCTGATGAACACACATCCTACTACAACCCACTACACCCACATTTACCTTAGAGAGTATTTACTGTACCAACTGTTTAGAGCTAAGCTGCTGCTAACACTGCTCAGTTCACCTGAGATACGGTAGCCAGCGTTAGCTCCCTCGGCTATTTCACTCTAAAACTGATCTCAAGCGAGGTAATCTCTTATTACACTTCAGAACTGTAATTTACAGGTCTGAAGATTAATAAGAGAAGAGATGAACTCGCTTTAGAGGATCAGTTTAGAGTGAAATAGCCGAGGGGAGCTAACAGTAGGCTAACCGTATCTCAGGTGGACTGAGCAGGGTAGCAGCAGCTAGCTCTAAACCGTGGGTACAGTAATAACATCGTCTAAGGTAAATGTGGGTGTAGTGGTTGTAGTGGGGATGTGGTGTTCATCAGAATGAGCTTCTCAGAAAAGTTAAAATATACAGGTCTGATGATTAATAAAAGATGAACTCGCTTTAGAGGATCAGTTTTTAGAGTGAACTTTAGTCCGAGAGGGGAGCTAACAGCTAGGCTAACCCGTAGTTCAGGTGAACTGAGCAGCGTTAGCAGCAGCTAGCTCTAAAACAGTGGATACTGTAAAATACAGCCCTCTGAGGTAAATGTTGAGGTAACTGGTCAATGTGACTGTATTAGTATACCACACTGGTGGGTCAGAACTTTGTTACTGTACTGTATATACCACACATACAGGGGGCGGTATACAGTCTGCAGTGTTGGTAGTGACAAAATCATTTGTTGCATACAGATACTCATGTCGTATCCTTGGCTGCCCTTACATATCCCATAATCCTAGTGGGTCAACATCAAATGCGACTTTGGGGAAAAAAACAGTAGAAAGCAGCAGCACTGCTCCACAGAAGGATACCGACCGGAGACTCCACGGCTCTTGTACACAAACACAAACCTTTGGCTGTTCGTAAAAGGTTCAGCCATGCTTAGGCCTTCGTGAAAGCCTTTGTATCTGGTGATCAGCCTGCTAATGGCTAATGTTACAGCTAATCAGTGGATCGCGTACTGTAAGCTTCGATCGCAGTGCTGTCTTCTAAGGCATTGGAACTTGAGACATCACAGGCAAGCAAGGCTTCGAGAACAGCTGGCCTTCAGTACAGTGACAGAACAGCTTTCAAAACAGCAATCAATTCCACGAATGTGAACCACTGGTGGTCCTTTTAACTAGGCAAAAAGACGTGTGGGGCCCAAGCGCATGAGCCAAGAGCTTCCATGAAAACAGCAAATTAACGAGGACATTGTATATGTGTGAGATGGTAAATATATACGCATACTCAAAAGTATAGCTGCCCCACCCAAAAGGAGGTGGTGGGAGTGCGGTGCTGTTGGAAGATAAAAGGTGGACCAGGATCCAATAACCTGATTGATAAAGTTTAGGACTGATATGATCCATATTTATTGAGCTACCACACATACAGAAGTTCTGTCCTCTGCAGTATACCATCAGGTCACCATGTTGACTAACGCAACATGCAGGCGCTCGGTATGAGCTGTAGAGGGTCCTAATGGTCTGTCCTGTATCAATCCATCCCATGCAGCTTTGAATATCCCCCACACAGTTCCTGCAGATGTGCGAGTAAGAGTGGAGTGGAGGGACACCAGGCCTGTCTGGATGTGTGACAACGAACCGTTCATCTTGGTGCTGAACACGGTGGCCTCACACCACAGGTTCGTTTGGTCCGTCTCCACCAAGACTAAAGCGGGGACTCGTCACTGAAGATGGACCCGCTGCAATTCTGAGTCACTCCATGACCAGTTCTGGCACGACACCACTGCAGTCTTTGGTTGACTTCGACATGGTGTTCGAGGACAGTCGTCGTAAACAGTCTTGTGTGCATGTAGTCCTGCGTGGTGCAGCACGTTCTGTCAAAATGCGTGCTGACATTAACAGGGATCATGAGGGCATCCCTGCTTCGCCGAATGTCGAAATGTGGCCGTTGGGTAGTCAGGTTACAGCGATAAGACCCTGTCCGTGCATATGTCCACATGCGCAGCCTGAGCGTGAAAACAGAACCTCTCCACAATGCCGACCTACCCACCAAGTTTCATTCCTGTCGGCTGATCCTTTTGGATGCAAACGTTTTATTTACGATGATATTTATCTATTATTTATTATTATTGTTAGTATTTAAGTTTTTTATATTTGATTTCAGGGTAACTGTTTGCAGCACCTGTTAGGCCAGAAGCTTTATCTTATTTATTTAATACTATGTATCCAGGACGTGCCATCCTAGCTGTTGGCCTCTGACTCCAGAATTACTAAATCCATCCTAAACATACCTGATAGAGCAGCCACTGCACCAACAAATCAGCCAAGGCAGTAAAATGAACTTGCTGGACATACGAGTATTTCATTCGCCATACATACCTTTCATGAGTCCTCCAGTCTTTCATTGTGTTGTGAATATTTGTAGCGTCTCAAGTTGGCACGGTCGTTTACTGACATTCAGCAGTATTAGTTTGAGTGAAACGCAGTTCAGGTGTTAGTTCAAGCTGATCAAAGGCTTTCTGAATTTGCTGCGGTTTTTTTCATGTACGTGAACTGCATCCTGTTCTGACGTGAATCAGCTCAGCAGGACGAAATAAATGGATTGCCTGTGACTGAAACGTTACCTCCCAGTACCAACACAAGCTGTGAGTGGGGTTGGTCCAACATGCGTAGTGGACAAGTTTCTGGGATGTAGCACATCAGGTTCCAACAGACACTTCTTAGATTAAAGGAACTTGCTCTAAAGTCTGCCAGATTTGGTGGGATGACCTTCCCTGGCACAATTCCGAGCGAGAATTCCCTGTACGGACTGGGATTTTAGTCACTGACTGGTAGACCTGTATGACCGTATGCTTCCACTACACCCCCTGCAATTTCAGCTACTTTCCTTCAACCTATGGTCTTTGGCCACCGGGGCCACACATGCGGGTCACTCCTTTTGTCAAATCATTAACATATGCTCTGGAGCGTTTACAACCCCATGGAACGAGACATTCCCTGCACTGTCAGCAAACCTACTCTCCCAAACATCTAGAGATCCCGTCACTCAAAAACCGAGCGTATCTACACAACCCCATCATAACTCATCGTGCAAAAAGCTCCATCTGCAGGAGGCACTAGACAGTGACTTACGACCGTAAAACATGCCCAAGACACCCCATTTTGTGCTCCACGGGAGCTTTTTGTCCCAAAACCAGGCCTGTAAATCCAAACCACTTCCATTACCTGATGCTAACTTTATCGATGCAACGAGATCGCAGAACAATGACAAAAAGTGGTGCAAGAGTCTTCACACAGAAAAACATTCTAGGGCTATACATGTAGGGAACATCCAGGCTAGGCACCAAAAAGCGCTGAACAAGGCTGCGTGGACCAAATCCGGGACTTCACCCCGCACACACCCGAGAATTCTGCCCCCTAGTGGGAGCCTCCCAGTTACACACAGTAGCACAGAGTGGAACAGTGACGATTCACAAATGGGCGAACTGGTTTTATGTCATGTGAAGGAAATGGCAGTCAGCAAGTGTTACCTACTACGCCCAAAAGTCTCGGGTCTACTATACCAAGCTAACAACGTTCAGCGAGCTAAACCTTTCTTCAGTTACATGTTTATAGGCACAGTGAAATCAAATGACTAATACAAACGTCAAAAACCACACACATCCTCAAGTTCTATCAGAGATACTGAAACATCCATAGGGTTCAGAGTGGGTGTTGATGTGATTGAAGGTAGCAGCACCCTGCTGTCGGGTGGGGTTACCTTACTCCCCATTACTAGCAGTTACGTTGGAACCTCGTAGCTCAGGAAAACTAATATTAAAAACTTCAGATGCCAAACAAGTCCCAACGACCGGACCGGACTCACTCAGGGAAGGGGCCTGTTGCCTAATCTGATATTTTGCAGATATTCTGTTTGTTTTTAAAGGTTTCAGCGCTTTAAAGAAACTCCCGGGCATACGGGCTGAAGACGCTGGATGCTGTGTCGCAAAAACAAATCCCAGGCAACCACAAAAATCCAATATTGGGCCGTCACAGGCCTATTGTTTCTGTCGGACAGACCCAGTTATCATCTCCCAGGACACGATCAATCTGCGAGGCTGTAATTTTTTTTTTTAACCTCCACTGTTTCTCCCCTTCACTCTGAGCACAGCTTCTGAAACTCCACACTGCTGCTCACCATCTCCCATCAAAACACGATTACACCACTACGGGGATGAAATGTTCAGTGGGACCCTAGATGGGACCCGATCAGGACTCAGTGGTGGGCGTGGCATCATTGCACACTTTCACAATCTAAAGAAAACCCTGAAACTATTCAGTTGGAGCACTAATAGAAAAGGGGCCATAGGACCGGTAGCCATTGTCTAAAGGGACAGCTGCACCCAGAGGAAGTGTGGGCTGCAATTGTAGGAAGGAAATCATAGGATTAAGGTGTGCTTATAGGTTCTAAATCCCACACACATCAGGGTACTACAATGGGGGGGACTCCTCTCCAACCTCCATTACAAGACTCTTGGGATCCTGCCTGGAGAACTCTTATCTGAGGCACACTAGCACTTACAAAAAAAACGGTACCCCCGATGCACCAACCACAAACCACAAGGAGTCAGGGATGGGAAAGGAACGCCCAACAACAAGGACGGACCCATTTATTGTTGCAGGGCAGCTTTGCAGCACAATAAGGCCTGTTCCTGCTAAAATTCCCAACGGTCAAACCTTACCCGCCTATGAGTGTAGTTTTCCTCCCAGATTTACTGATGTGGCTTTTATTCAGCTTTAAAACAGGGACAATAAATTATTTTTTAATGGGCAATTTTTAACCATCCTGGTACCCAGAAACTAAATCACACATTTTTCCCAGAGGGAACCACAAAAGTTTTATAATAAAAGGGTCCCAAAGTTGTAGTAGGGCCCTGGAGTTCTCCAAGACCCCCTTATTAACTTTTGGACCCAACTGGGACGCACATCTGTCCCAAAATACCATTCTGGAGGGAGGGTCCCTATTAACCTTATTATGATGTTATGCTTGCTTCACCCACACTCCAGTGAACGTCGTCTTGGTTTTCTTGCCTAATACTAGAAGCTATTGCCCTGCACTGCCCTCAGGGGGGAAGCTGTTTTGTATGGTGATTGGTCATCCAGGTGGGTTCTTCATATTCTAGCAAATGTAACCCTGCCAGGGATACCTCTTGGAAAAACTGTTACTTTTTTTTGTTTATTTTAGTATTATTCATAAACAATATTGGGCATTATTTGCAAAATCTGGAAACCCAACTAAGTATTTTCTTTTGCACAGGCTGCCAATACAATATGGAGGTTTATTTGGCAATTCCCCTTATTGTGGAAACTTAAGGCTGTCTTTATAGAACCGATAGCGGGATTGTTGTGTCTAGGGTTTGAACACACACTAGTGAAATCAAAATGGACAAAGGCCTGGTACGCTTTTCGCCTTTACTGGTTGCTGTTTCCTTAAAAATGTAGCTACAATGACGGGCCCAAGTCAGTGAACAGCTGCCTGGCTGTGTCGTTGGGGACCACGCCCAACCAGGGATTGCCAACTGGACTGATGAATGGCCGAGAACTTGGGGAAAAACATCATGTTACAGTGACAAGCAGCCGCAGGGGAACAGCTAGAAGTAAGGGACACGGACGTTTGAGCCAATCAATGCGGCAGCCAAAATACCCATGTGTTTGTTGAACCTACCCACCACAACTGCGTTCGCTTGAAACATTGACATTCAGCGGGTCGAGCCTCCAGCCAGAAGAGAAGCGAAAGGTCAATCTTCCCTGGCCTCCTTGGGCCCAACAAAAAACAAAAAAAGGACCAAAAAACCTCAATCGCTAGAAAAATAATCGTAGGGGAAAAAGCTGTTAAACCGCCGATTTAGACATTAGAAAAACCCCCCCCAATCATCGGCCCAAGCCCCCTGCTTATACAATTAGCCTCCGTATATTTGAGAGGGGAAAACCGATGTTGAAAGCTATTCCCTTTAAACAAACAGGCCTCAGTATGAAATTAAACGGGCCGTTCATTTCGTCCAGCCAAGAGTAGTAAACACTTTTGGACGTGAGCCCACGCTTCGAAAACAGGGCAGCATGTGGGCACGTGCGGGGATGGGAAGTAGCAGGACTGCAGGGGAGGGACGGCAGGGGGGGGACTGTTTACGTATACCAATTGTTCGAATCTTTTTATCAAGCTGGAATAACAGCAGCTAATTACATTCATTTAATGGAGGGGTATTTAGGACGAAAACTAGGAGATAGTGAAAGTACCATGAACTGGACACTTTAAAACAATCAATACCGGTCACAACAATAAGTCATTCATCCAGCAACTATTACCGAAATTACATTAGAACAGGAAAAAACAAGTGCTGCTTAGGTCCCCGGCACCAAACGATGTCAAGCAGTCCTTTAGGCGAATAAGGTAAAAAAAACCGGATCGGAACCATATAATAAAAACAGAGTTACAACTCAAAAAACACACCCACGAGAACAAAACCCAGCCCAGGCAGGAAACGTTCGCAGACAACGCTCTTGGTTTACTGTCACCTAATGTTTTGAGTCCAAACGTTTCAAAGGGACATTGCAATAGACGTTTCAAGGCTA
>JAMWET010002255.1:0-16987 GCA_024036415.1 Prochilodus magdalenae | reverse complement strand
ACAGTGCTGCTGGAGACCGTCCCTGCACTCAGACTGATCTGCTTCTTTCTGGGTTTGGTGATTGGTTCCTCTTGGGTGTTCAACTGAGCTGCTGGCTGCTGCAGACATATCCCTAATATATTCCATTGGTCTTCCTGCTTGGTGTACGTATCCAGTGAGGACATTAGCTGGAGGATGGAGAAACCGGGGGGAGGCATTTACAGGAGATCTTAAAGGACTCTCCGGGCCGGACAAGCAACATTTTCCGACTGGATCAGTTCAATAGAACGAACACCTGCAGAAGAGCAACACAGCATGTAAAGCTAATTCAGCCCTGTTACATACCATCTTAGTTATATTCCATTCTGTGAGCATGTTTATGATGCTGCTTGATTATGTTTACATATGATATTATTTTTTCTCTCTCCTGTACATGTACCAATATCACAGACACAATGTTTCCTACAGCAGTGATGTTTAATAGCAGCACAAGCACTGAAATACCACTTACAGGATGTAGCTGCCAGAAACAGCAGAAGAGAAAGAGAGCTCATGATGTTCAGCAGTGGAGGAGGGTCTACTCTGTAATCTCTGCAGCTCAGAGGGTCTTTTATTATGCCTGTCTGTTCCTGCTTTGATGAACGTGGGTGATTTACATTAGCGGAAGCCATCCACACTGACCTGAGTCAATTTCTACTGATCAGTACCTAAAACTGCCATCATGAATTCATTAATATCACAGTGGTGGTGCAGAGTTAAGAAATGAATGGATGTAGAACAAACCCAGCTGAAGGCTTGTTCAAACTCTTTACCCGGAATAACAACATTCAGAACAATGTAGGAATAAGAATAATAAGGCTAGCATAGTAACAAGCTCACCGGGCCCAAACAAGTGAGGCACCATGTGTGGTTTAGGTGGTAGTAACTTCAGGCTCCTGTAGATGTCGCTGCATGAAGATGATGGGGCTAGAAATTCCTGCAGGGTGTGAGTGACGGGATCCATCAGATCCAGCCTGATTAACTAGCTCGTTCATTAATCAGTAACTATGTGGAGTTAGAGGATTTCCAGAGCACTGTTACTGGAGAATTATTCATCATAGCCTTGTATTTACTCCTTAGTTAAGCACTGGGTTTGTACAGGGCTGGTCTTTTGATTCCAGTATTTGCATGACAGGGACAGGGACAGGGACAGGGACAGGGACAGGGACAGGTAGGACTTTCTGTGGAAACAATAATTACTGTGATATTAATTCAGTAGAACAGTATCAGTATGGTATGTTGATGTATAGATGTATATGTGTTGATGTATAGATGTATACATGTTGATGTATAGATGTATATATGTTGATGTATAGATGTATATATGTTGATGTATAGATGTATATATGTTGATGTATAGATGTATATATGTTGATGTAAGTCTAAAGAGGCCCTGTGTTTGACCCTCACTGTGTTCTTCCAGTCGTTTTTACCTCAGGTAAGTGTGCATGTTATTACTGATGGAGACACACTGCCACCCAGAGGCCTTAAGGGTATAAACTACTATAGACATACTGCACATTTACATCCATGAAACCCACAAGGTTTAAATAGAAACGATGAACCTGAAACAAGTCCAGCATTTATTTTCCAAACTTCACTGAAAAGGAAAAATACATAATTAATAAATAGGGGTTATGGCCATTTACTGTGGGTTTGTCAGTTATGGGTCATATGCATCTGCTGATGTACAGCCCTGTATCCGGGAATGATGGGAGGCTGTGCAGCATGTTGTCAGGTCGTCTCACTTCTCATTCTGACCACCAGAGGTCCAACTCACCGGAATTCTAAAGATTTTCACGCCTGCTCCCTCTAACCTAGCCCCTCCCGCACCTGCCCTCTCTCACCTGCTCCCCATCCCAAATAACTATCCTCCCCTTTAAATGGCCTTCCCCTCCCTAGGTGTTTGTGGAGCATTAACCGCCGTACTGTTCACACTGGCTACTGTGAAATCATCCTCAGTTCTGGAATTCCCTGAATGATCTCTGGTTTGTTGTTTTTCAGAATACTCCCTCAGCTCCGGGCTCTTGACTCCTCCTTGCCCTTAGTTTTTAGTGTGGTTCCTTTTGTGGCTTTTGGAAATCTTCTGAGCTTTTCATTTTTGTTTTTGAACATCTGGGCGTTACTCTTTACGCTTTTATGTTTGTGCATTTTCTGCTGCTTTTGTGTTGATGAATAAATCCTACCATGGATCCAAGCCCTGTGTCTGGCCTGCCACCATTACACATGTACATTATAGCAGCATGTATAGATGTAGAAATGACATGCATAACCTGTACATCAACAACATATCAAGTGCTGAAAGTGAGAAATCATAAAATTTTATTTATTTTTCTTTTCTATTTAATTCATATCCCTTATTCATATATAATAATATATATAGCGGTGGGGGCTGTGTTTCTGGATCTGTTTATATCTGGGTTATTCTCAATGGTGGAGTTTTAATCATATCTACTTGGAGGCAGTGATGAGCTGTGTTCACAGATGATGTTTGGGAAGTGTTCCTGACTCCATCGATGATTTCCTGTTAACTGCGTACAGAGATTTCTCCGGATTCTCTGGAATCCTTTAATGAAGTATGTATGTAGGATGATGAGATTCTCCCAACTTTAGATATTTTATCCTGAGGAATGTTCTGGTCTTTCACACGAGTGGTGACTTCTTCACCGCCTTACTACTGAAAGGGACTCTCTGGAAAAGTGCTGCTCTTCATCTTTTTACTCCACCTGTTGCCTGTTAAACCTAATTAGTTGATAATACGGATCCGCCAGCTGGTTTTATTAGCACTGCCCAACTTTACTTACTTTAATTAAATGTGTAATGGGATCAAATGAACGGGCTAATATTACAGAACACTGAACTGAATTTCTCAAGCTTCAGCATCATATGACTGGCATATATTTTCATTACGGCTTTGCATTGATTTTATATCCCAACGGTTGTGGAAATGTGAAGGTTGTTGCAAGAAATGAAAGTACTGCATGATCAGCATAGCTGGTAAAATGAAACAGGACACGCAAATTCATCCGTTTACATTAAGAACTCTGTGCAGGTGTTTCCTGACAGTCACGCTCTATTAACTCTACAAGGTTCCAGCTGTGGGATCATGGTAAATTTTAAAACAAATGATTACAGAATAATTACCTTTTTAATTATTATTGAAATTGGCTATAAATATACATATACATATACACGTCTCTGGAAATAAATAAGAGACCTCTCTAGTTTCTTCCTAAATCAGCATCTCCACATGTACAGCAGGTTCTCAGTGAGGAACAGAAGGTTGGGTTCTAGCTTTACTGGCAGATACAGTACACCAACACATTACCCTTACTGAGTTACTGTACACCAACACGCAGCTTACAGTACACTAACACATTACACTTACTGAGTTACTGTACACCAACACACTACTTACAGTACACTAACACATTACACTTACTGATTTACTGTACACATCACACTACTTACAGTACACTAACACATTACACTTACTGAGTTACTGTACACCAACACTACTTACAGCACACTAACACATTACCCTTACTGAGTTACTGTACACTAACACGCTGCTTACAGCACGCTAACACATTACCCTTACTGAGTTACTGTACAACAACACGCAGCTTACAGTACACTAACACATTACCCTTACTGAGTTACTGTACAACAACACGCAGCTTACAGTACACTAACACATTACACTTACTGAGTTACTGTACACTAACACGCTGCTTACAGCACACTAACACATTACCCTTACTGAGTTACTGTACACCAACACACTACTTACAGTACACTAACACATTACACTTACTGAGTTACTGTACACCAACACACTACTTACAGTACACTAACGCATTACACTTACTGAGTTACTGTACACCAACACACTACTCACAGTACACTAACACATTACACTTACTGAGTTACTGTATACCAACACACTACTTACAGTACACTAACACATTACACTTACTGAGTTACTGTACACCAACACACTACTTACAGCACACTAACACATTACACTTACTGAGTTACTGTACACCAACACACTACTTACAGTACACTAACGCATTACACTTACTGAGTTACTGTACAACACGCAGCTTACAGCACGCTAACATGTTACCCTTACTGAGTTACTGTACACCAACACAGTACTTACAGTACACTAACACATTACACTTACTGAGTTACTGTACACCAACACACTACTTACAGTACACTAACGCATTACACTTACTGAGTTACTGTACATCAACACGCTACTTACAGTACACTAACACATCACACTTACTGAGTTACTGTACACCAACACACTACTTACAGCACACTAACACATTACACTTACTGAGTTACTGTACACCAACACACTACTTACAGCACACTAACACATTACACTTACTGAGTTACTGTACACCAACACACTACTTACAGTACACTAACACATTACACTTACTGAGTTACTGTACACCAACACACTACTTACAGTACACTAACACATCACACTTACTGAGTTACTGTACATCAACACACTACTTACAGTACACTAACGCATTACCCTTACTGAGTTACTGTACACCAACACGCTGCTTACAGTACACTAACACATCACACTTATTGACTTGAGTTACTGTACACCTCTGCTAATGTGTCGCTGTGGTATCCCAGGTGGTTTCTAGAGTAAACCTGAAACTGTATGTAATGTATCTTAGTGTAAAGGCTGCTGCTTACTGTGTTGTGCCATGTACCATCATATAGTAGAGCAATACTACACAGCAAAGTGTAGCTGGACAAAAACAGGCTGTAAGAATGTTATGATTATCTTATGCTGAAATATATAAGAATGTTAAGCAGCTACAGTCAAGCCAACTTCATAAGTACATCCTGAACTGCCATGTCTATTTACATGTGTAACTGAACTGAGGCCAAAGCGGATCCCCATTAGGACATTTCTGAAATTCCAGAGTGACTTTGAGAGCACTAGTAAATCCCACAGTGCACTCATTACTTCTAGTGAACACTGTAGATGACTGTATGCTGATGTGGAGTGTGAGGCTCGTGTTCCTGTGCATGGAGGAAGTTTAAAAACTCTCTTGAGTATCCCTCTCTTTAGAGCCTCTAACTGTGCCAGTGTTTCCTACAGGGGGATGTTTTTGTACAGGGTCTGTGTTGATGTCTCTCACTGTGGGTTAACGAGCGCAGTAATACACAGCTGTGTCTCCCCCCTGCATATTCTGTCCTGTTAGGGTCATGGTGCTTCTGGACGTGTCTCGAGTAATTTCAAACCTGCTTTTCAGTTTATCACTGTAGTCAGTGCCACCACTACTACAAATCCTTCCAACCCACTCCAGAGCTTTTCCTGCAGGCTGCCGTATCCAGGCAGAACAGTAGCTGCCATCAGTCAGTGAATATCCAGAAACTTCACAGGTCGGTGACATGGACTGACCGGCTGCTACAACCATGGATCCAGGCTGTCTCAGCTCCACACAGTGAACACCTGTTGAACAACATAATGTTAATATAATAAAGTAGATAGAAGTTATTTTATGACAAATGAAACGACACTCACAGCTCACAGTCGCCAACAGCAGCAGCAGTAGAGAGACTCGACTCTGACTCTTGGCTCCTGTCTGGAATCGGTGGAATCCTTAGTTTAACTTCTCTGTTGTTTTAAACTCGCCTCTGTTTGAATGTCCCTTTTCATCCGCTATAATAAAAACACGAGTTGAGTCGAGTCCGCTCTCAGTTCATACACTCTTGCAGTCTTTGTCCAGAACTCGACTCAAAGAATCAACTTTTCTGGAATCGACTCTTAATCACTGGTCTCACTTTCATCTGCTGGCGGGCAGCAAGATGGCTGATGGGAGTAGGGTTGCCACCCGTCCCGTAAAATACGGAATCGTCCTTAATTTGGCAGTTAAATGTTGCGTCCTGTATTAAACCAATAGGGGACGCAAATTTTTTTCCCGCAAATGTCCATAAATTTGTTCCGTATTTCTGTAAATGTCTGATATACACGTCTGTCACACATACGTCAATGATCACAATCTCTCTCAACCCCCCTCCACCTCAGCATTACCACATAATGTGTTTATGGATGATACAGTCTATAGGTGAATGTGTGATGAATGCTTATGTACGAGTGTAGATAAATATGCATGTGTATCAGGTCTTCCTGCATTTGGTCAGCTCCATCCTGCAGTTCAGACCTGAAGAAACTGAGTTTGATGTGTTAGTGGACATCGCCCCCTACAGGTTCTATGTGGTACTGACTCTAGCATCACTCTAATGCCTCTAACAGTGGCAGTGTTTCCTACAGGGGGATGTTTTTGTACAGGGTCTGTGTTGATGTGTCTCACTGTGTAGATCACGAGCGCAGTATTACACAGCTGTGTCTTCAGCCTGCATATTCTGTCCTCTTAAGGTCACTGTGCTCGTGGACGTGTCTCGGGAAACTTCAAACCTGCTTTTCAGTTTATCACTGTAGTAAGCGTTACCGCTACCACAGATCTCTCCAATCCACTCCAGAGCTTTTCCTGCAGGCTGCCGTATCCAGTGTGTACAGTAGTTGCTGTCAGTCACTGAATATCCAGAAACTGTACAGGTCAGTGACATCACCTAACCAGTTGTTACAACCATGGATGCAGGCTGGGTCAGCTCAACACAGTTAATACCTGTTAGGAATAAAGATGATATTAATATTACTTATAATAAACCCTTTTAGGCTAATCTTATTCTGTCTATTCTAATAAACACTTACAGGACACACTGGCTAGTAGTAACAGCAGCAGTCGTGTAAGGAACATGGTGGATGATGAAGCCAAACTAGAACACACTGCAGGTCCTCACATCCACATGCTGTAATAAAGAGGAACATACAGGAAGTTCACACAGAGCATCACTTCATGCAAATGTGCTGCTCCACACCCAACTACATAACGCCTCTGAAACCAGATCACTGGATGTGGGTATGACTTTAGTGTCTTGGCGTGGTGTCGGACATGATGAGCCTTTAGGACAGTTTTAAAAGGCCTTGGCAAAGATGCCTGATCTAGAAAGATGCCTGCTCTAGAAAGATGCCTGCTCTAGAAAGATGCCTGCTCTAGAAAGATGCCTGCTCTAGAAAGATGGAACAGCATTCTTTCAAAAGACATTCCCTCAACTGGTGCCTTGATGATGTTGGTAGAGGTCACTCTCTGTCCCAAAGCTCCCAGATGTGTTAAACAGATCTGGTGGCTGTGGAAACTACACCATAGGATTGACATCATGTTCACTCTCATTCAGTGACCCCTGCTGCCCTGTGGATCAGATACACAAGAACACCCTCTTCAGGAGAGAACAGTTCCTTTTAAGAATGAAGGTGAGAATATCTTAGTAGTAATGATGCACTAATCTCTAAGAGGAAAAGTGGACCCAGACCACGCCTTTAAAATACAGCCCCTGCTAGATAACAGGGTCCCCAGACAGAAACAAAAACGGGGGCTAGGACTCTGGGCTGTAATGTTCTCCGATGTGTTCCACTCACTGTCTTTCTCTGGTGTAACTAGTGTAACTATATCACAGGGGCTGCCCAGTCTAATAACCTAGTCCACTAGTAGGTATTGCTCTGTGATGATGCTTTGGGCTTGATGATGATGTGGTGACACTAATAACATGGATGTCTCACAAAAGCAAACATGTGAGAGGCCTGGTGATTTCAGGGATCGTATCTCCGCCTCCAGTTTTAAATATGATGAGACATCTGTTGTAAAAGGCTCAGTGTAAATAAACTTGGTTTAACTTCTTGTTTGGGCCCAAAAAACTGATGCCCCGCCCCTGATTGTCCGAACTGCATCACTGTCATCATTTAGCTTTGACTAATTTGGGCTAAAATGACTAAATGAATAACGGACACTGCAGCTTTACTGGAGATTTATGATGGCAAACACGTGAACCAGTGTGCCAGACTCAGGGTTCAGTAGAGGCTCATGTCTGCCAACGTGAAGGGTCACATAATGATGAGGCTTTATTGGGTGTTTAGGCTGATTATTTTTTTGGTTTGTTAATAGAGGATTTTGGAGCTTGAGGTTAAAGGTCGCACGTATGGCAGATCTGACCATGAATGTCTGAGTCTAGCTGCATGTGTATCAGGTCTTTCTGAATTTGGTCAGTTCCATCCTACCGTTCAGACCTGAAGAACTTTGATGTGAGTTTGATGTGTTAGTGGAGGTCTCCCCCTGCAGGCTGTATGTGGTACTGACTCTAACATCACTCTAAAGCCTCTAACTGTGGCAGTGTTTTCTACAGGGGGATGTTTTTGTACAGGGTCTGTGTTGATGTGTCTCACTGTGGTGCGCAAGCGCAGTAATACACAGCTGTGTCTCCCGTCTGCATATTCTGTCCTCTTAAGGTCACTGTGCTCCTGGACGTGTCTCTGGAAACTTCAAACCTGCTTTTCAGTTTATCACTGTAGTAAGTGCCATCCCACCCACAGATCTCTGCAATCCACTCCAGAGCTTTTCCTGCAGGCTGCCGTATCCAGTCTGTGCAGTAGTTGCTGTCAGTCAGTGAATATCCAGACACTGTACAGGTCAGTGACATCACCTGACCGGGTGTTACAACCATGGATGCAGTTTGGGTCAGCTCAATACAGTTAATACCTGTTAGAAATGAAGATGATATTAATATTTAGAAGGTAAAACTACATGAATAATGAAGCTTTCTGACTGAACTAATGTTATCTACTGGAATATAGACTCACAGGAAGCAGCTGATAACAACAGCACCAGTAGACGTGTAGAGAACATGGTGAGTGCTGGAGCTGAGCTAGAACTAACTGCTGATCTTCACCACAACATGCTTCAATAAGTAGGAGAAGGTGGGGAATTTGCATAGAGCTTTACATCATGCATGTCTGTGGGCTTGTTCCAGCTTCATAAGAGGGAAAGAAGAAGATCACAGAGAACTGATATCAGCACACATTAACACTTTACTGAACACTGCTACATAACACTGATATATGCTGACATGAGCTCCGCAATGTACTTTGCTGAGTGATGTAACAGTGTCATGGAGTTCCCAGGCAGTCCCAACTCAAGCTCACCAGACAACAAATGAGTCACCTTGGGTGTTTAAGGTGGTAGTACTTTTATCCTCCTGCAGATGGCGCTGTATGAGAATAATAGGGCTATAAATACCTGCTGGGTGAGAGTGACTGTGTTCATAGATTGAGAAGAGGTGGTACAGTGCAGTGAATGTCTCGTTCCATGTGTGGAAAATGGCTCCAGAGCAGATGTTAATGATTGACTAATAGGAGTGACTGCATGCGGGAGTGGCCAAAGACCATAGTGTGAAGGAAGTAGCTGAATCTGCAGGTGTATGGAAGCGAATGGTCATACGGGTCTACCAGCAGTGGCACAAATCCCAGTCTACAGGGAATTCTCCTCGGAATTGTGTCCGGGAAGGCATCCACCAAATCTGGCCCATCTGCACAATGCTGTAATGCGAGTGTCTGAACACTGATGTTGACTACATCCAAAAACCATAAACTGTAAATGCCAAATTCAGCTGCAGCTGTTATTGGTGGAGGTATTACAGGCTATTAGGTAGGTTTCAGTGAGAGGAGACTTATTTACTTTTTTCCGTGAGCTGAACCAGCATTCCCTCCTCTGCAGAAGCATCATCAGGATCATCCAGGTGGGAAGACAATAGGGCTATGGCTTGCTGCATCTTGATCGAACTGCCCTAATGATGATTCTCTCCATGTTTTACACACATACTAATAATAAAACCCTTTACTTTTAAACTCTTACTAACTCTATCTAAATCTAATTCTGTATCAGGTAAAACTACATGAACACGTTTTGGTTCTTATATAGTGATCTTTAACTTGGCCATGGGAGTGTAGCAATAACAGTGTAATCAGTGCACACGGAATTGTGGGAGCTGTTTGGCCTAGCCTGACCATGTCAATGTTGTCCAAGAGCAAAGCAGGAACCCTGACACTGGGTTTTGAGGGAGTCGAGGTGGCAGTTCTCATAAGCATTAAACACTGAGTGTGTTCAACCAACTGCTCAGCAGCCATGTTTCTACAATGTAACCTATTGTACAGGGGGAATATATGTGGTATTAATGAAGTATGTAAATATAAATTATTAGGTAACTGTTTATATAATAATTATATATTATATAATAATTTATATAATATAATATAAAAATGACTGATAAATAATTATTGATTCAGTAACAGCAGCTGTCCTCTGTAAGTGAATGAGGAGGTGTTATTGTACAGCTCTGTCTCTGTTCTCTATCACTGTGAGTGTCGTGCACAATAATACACAGCAGTGTCTTCACTCTTCAGACTGTTCATCTGTAAGTACAGCTGACTGCTGGAGTCAGATCTGGAGATGGTGAATCTTCCCTGGACTGACTGGGAATAGCGGATGGGAGAGCTGGATGTTCCAATATATGCAATCCATTCCAGCCCTTTCCCAGGAGCCTGTCTGACCCAAGCCATTTCATAGCTGCTGAATGTGAATCCAGATGCTGTGCAGGTGAGTGTATGAGATTCTCCAGGTTGTTTAAGCACAGCTTCAGACTGAGTGAGAGTCTGACTCTGAAAACCTGCAGGAAAGAAGAAGAATTAGAACAATAATGTAAACATGATCCTGTAAAGATTATGATCCCTCTGCTGTACTGTTCCAGCATCATACAGATCCAGACACGTACATGGCAGGCTAGCGAGCATCAGCAGTATTAGAGATGTGCTGAACATGGTGGAGGTTGTAGCTGAGCTGATGAGCTTTTCTCTGCAGGTCTCTCAGTGCTGTTCAGCGTCTCTTCATAAAGGGAGGAGGAGGATTTGCATAGCTACAGTTTCAGAGGGATTACCTCACTCATCTACAGACTATTAGGTGGTCACTGAAAGGGGGCTTCAGGACACTGACCTAAGCACTACATATAATGTCAGTGTTTGAAAGATGATGTAAGATACTTTTATAAAGTGAACCCATCCCTTCTTAGTGTTAATGTCCACATTTACTTCAGTATGCAATCAGCACCCACCATGTTGGCACCTAGTGTAGTGTTCAGTCTGCTTTTGTCTTGGTGGAGATGACCCACAAATCTGTGTGGGGAGCACCGTAGTCAACACCAAGTTTGTTGTCACTACTGAGAGACACCACTTCTGTAGGTGTAGCTCATTAAATATCATCCATATCATCATTTATTGTTCCAGGTAACCCCCATCCCTGTATCTTCACACCCACTGTGTATATATAACACAACACCACACTGTGATCAGTGTACATGCTGCAGTGCCATGTCTTTTGGTATGTGAGTGTATTTGTAATGTTCTAGCTCCACCTACTGGTGTTATTTTACAGAGTCCTGTGCCGTCGAGCCACTCCTTACATCTTTCAGCATGACTGGCTTATATAGAGAGGGGCTTTGGGTACAGGGTTTCTGTGGCTGTGTTTCACTGGGAGTGCACTTCATGAGCGCAGTAATACACAGCCGTGTCTTCAGTCTGCAGATGTCCCATTAAGGTCACTGTGTTGCTGGACGAGTGTGTAACAGCATTGGTGTCCTGTGTAGGAGTTCCTATTACATCACCTTATCTCTCTTGAGGAGGCTGATTTACATCCGGTCTTAAACTCAGTTCTAAACTTAAAACACACATAACAAATACTAAACAATGAACAGCAAACACCCAGAACAGGTTATAGTCTGTATGACCTGAACCAAAGACCCCTCCTCATATTCAGTACTCATACAGGTATGAAGCTCATGCACTGTATGAATTAATCAAACTTTAAAATCAACAATAAAATCTTCTACACATTAAAGGCATTTATATCTACAGTGGTCTCAGCTCAGAAGGTCAATAGCAGGTTCCACACTGATGGTATTGACAAAACGACGCCTGTAACCGTCACAGGATGCAGCTGGAGGAGATGATAAGTGTTGGTCAGTGAATGCAGGGTGTGTGAGGACACATCTCCATCTGCTGCTCCATATACAAACCAGTGTGAGAACAAATAGAACCTCAGAGTGACCTACTGACTGACTGCTGGAGTCTGGAGGTGCATCTTTGAACTAAAGTAGTCCGGGGCAAAGACCAAGCAGACCTTTCAAAATCCATAAAAGGATTCTATCATGAAATCATAAAGATATGAATAACCAATAAAGACCAGCATGTGTTCAGTATGGAAGTGTGTTTATCATTCATTCATCTTCTAAGCTTCTTGTTCTTCTGGAGCCTATCCCAGTGCTCATCGGGTGGAGGGCAGGAAACATGCAGACGCACACAATATTGATCATATCAATCTAAATCTATCATCATTTATTGCTCCTGGTAATATTTATCTTCCTTCCCAACAGCACCGCAATCCCACACCTCCTTCTTTTGATGATATATAGTGTAATGTTAAAATACATAATGTTAATAAAATGTGTTTCAGTGATGTGAAATGTACGAAGCAGATGTGACAGAAATGACTGATATTATAATAGAATTATTATTATAATAATATCATATACAATATGTAATATATTATTAAAAACAGGTTCCCCTCCATCAACACTCTGTTTTGCATTATGAGAGCATTGGAGCTCCCTTCCACAGAAGTCTCTATTTTATCCACTAATAAAACTATAAACAATAAACAGCTTTTAAATTAAGAAACAACTTTTAGCTTCAAATATGAGCAAATATAAAACATTATCGCTCCAAACACACTCCACATGTTCACCATATCAGTACAGCTACTAGTATCTGTACAGTGGGGATTTAAACACAGCAGGAGTTTTTGTACAGGGTCTGTGTTGATGTGTCTCACTGTGGTTCCCGAGCGCAGTAATACACAGCTGTGTCTCCCGCCTGCAGATTCTGTCCTCTTAAGGTCACTGTGCTGCTGGACGTGTCTACTGTAAGCTGAAACCTGCTTTTCAGTTTATCACTGTAGTAAGTGCTTCCACCTCCTTCTATCTGTCCGATCCACTCCAGAGCTTGTCCTGCAGGCTGCCGTATCCAGTGTGTCCAGTAGCTGCTCAGTGAATACCCAGAGACTTTACAGGTCAGGGACATCGACTGACCAGGTGTTACAACCATGGATCCAGGCTGGGTCAGCTCGATACAGTGGACACCTGCTGGAGAATAGAACCATTATAAGGAGGGAAGGTATATATACCCAACACGTGTCTACACAGCAAATCCCAAACCACTCACAGGTCACAGTGGTCAGCAGCAGCAGCAGCAGTACAGATGGAGAGAACATGGTGGTGGTTGAAGCTGAACAAGTGTAAGTGGTTGGTCTTCACCTCCACCTGCTTAAATATGCAGTAGAAGGCAGAACATTTGCATACAGCTGTGCTGACCTGCTCTTCATTATTCATCCATTATTCTGCAGTACTGAAATGCAGATCATCCTCTCATCCACAGCATTAGCACAGTCTGACATGAACTGTGTGCTCTCGGTGTGACTTACTAAAAGTGATTGTAGTCATTAAAAATGGCAGAAGAATATACACTCTACATGGGGGGCTGAGTATGGAACCCTGAGGCACACCATACTTCATATATGATATCTCTTCGACACACTGTCGCCTAAACTAACAAATAAATGTGAGTTAACCCAGTTCAGGACATCAGAAAGCCAGAAGAAACTATTTTGGAAATATTCAAAATTATTATCCTAAACAAAAGTAAAAATTAGACTGTAATAGATACAGTTACACTTTATTCTTATAAGAAATAACTTTCTACTTTTACCAGAACCGTTACTGAACTAGTCCTAAATAATATGATGATATTCTTATAGTTACTGTTTTCATTTAGACTGTTATTGAACTGTTTGGAAAGTGCTTTCTGTGGAATCTTGGTTGGGAATGTATTCTGGAAATTGTAAAGTAGCTGTTTAGACTGTTAAACAGACAGGTTGAGGATTTCACAAAATTCTCTTAAATCAGAAATCCCCAACCTGAGGATCACAGACCACGAATGCGCCATGAAGCACTCCTTAGTGGTCGGTGGCCTATGCTCAGGTAGATGCAGTAGTCTGTAGAGGGCTGGGAAAGTCATCTATAACCACATTAGTGTTATGTTAGAACATAGAATATTGCGGTAGCAGCTAATTAAACATCTTCAGTTTGACACAACACAGCCGCTGGACATCACAAGACTATTGCTCTTGTCCTCCTTTTTTATCACTGCATACAAATAAATATAATTATTAACCTCATATTTATCATAGCTGCACACAAACAGGACATCATGATCTTGTTCAAGCCTAAGTCTCAGGTTTTCAGTGTTAGCTCTTAAGAAAAGAACGAAGGAAGGTGTGTTTGTAAAAGTTGAGTTTAGTTTTCTGGAGGGCTGCTATGCTTGGTCGTTACTATCAGGTGGGTGTTGGGACAGAAACGCTGGGGAATCCCTGCTATAAGATTCATATGTGAGGTGTATTAGTAAAATACAGCAACGTACAATATGTTAGTGTTGTAGCTCCACCTACTGACAGTGTGTATATACTGGCTATGGTGTATATACTGTGCCACTGTGCAGAGCATTGTACAGTAACACAAAGCTGAGACCTGTGCAGTCAAGCCAGTCCGCTTCAGATACACCATGTTTCTGGAGGTCTCTCTGGTGATCTCCAAACGTCCCTCAACAGGTTCAGATATTCTTACTGGCATCATACCAGATAACCCCAATCCACTCCAGATGTTTTCTCTGAAGTTAAATCCTGATCCTACAGGTGAGACTACAAGTTTGTCCAGATATCTTCATCAGAGATCCAGAGGGAATGGTCTTGACACTCTAACATTATATACCTCTTAGGATACAGAGCCTTTAACTCCTGGCAGGAGTTTCAGAGGAAACGGTCCCCCATAAAGTAGATCTGACATGATACCTGACATGAGTCCATCTGTATGTGTGTAAAGTCTAATTAAAGAGTGATACTCTGCCCAACTTTTTTGGGATTTGTTGACGCCATGAAATTTTGAATTTCTGAATAAAATATTAGATGTTGGCACCTCCACATCATTGCATTCAGTTTTTATTCACAATTTGTTTAGTGTCCCAACTTTTTTGGAATCCGGTTTGTACAACAAAAATGTCTGCAGGGGTAGTTTTCGACACCTTCAAAGTTCAGTCTTAGACGTTGGTTTAGAATTTTCTCACCATCCTAATAACTCCAAATACATTCAGTCATCTTGAGGATCTGGACTCTGGGGTGGTCAGTCCATTGCTCTGAGACCACCAGCAGTTGTTTTGTTTGATGTGTCTGTCTCCTTTTCTCAGTGAGGAGCTTCTTGAACAGCTACAGAGCCTTCAGACCTCCATAGCATTGAGGTGTCGTCTCACAGCGCAAGGATGGACAGAAACAGCTGGGTGATGTTGAGGTCTGGGCTCATCTTGATCTTCCCATCTGCGTGTTGGGTTTGTTATCCTACAGTAGAATACCTTTCTTCTGAATCAAACCTTTTACAATATCCATCTGTAAGGGGTCAGCCTCAGCCACCAGCAGAGGGTGACAGCAGTCAGGATAGTCCAGGGAACTCAAAATCCCAGAGTCCCCAGGGATAATCAGTGCTAATCAGGCTCACCTGGCAGTGCAGGATTTAAGGATGTGGCAGGCAACACTGCTTTGTCACAGCTTGAATTTTGGGCGGCTGGTAAGGTACTGTTGCTGCAAGGAAAGGACAAGAAAAGACAGGGAAAGGGAAAGAGTAAGAGTAAGAAAAAGAGGAAAAAAGAAAAAAGGGGAGAGAAAAGAGAAGGCCTTAAAAAGGTGCTGGGGGTCTTTAAACAAGGCTAAACATGGAGGAGGCCCTGTTGGTGGCTCCTTGTTCGTCCATTTCAGTCGTTTTTGTTCGGTATGAGCTTTCTTTTGTTTGAGCCAGGACATTTTGGTGTTGTCTTTGTTTGAGCTTTCCTCTTTTCCCCTCACTGTTGAAAAGGAGTGGAGTTCACACTTCCACCAGTGGTCTCTGGAGACTCTACAGGCTTACACACAACCGCTCCAACTGATGAGAGTCTGAAACAGTACATATCCTGATACACCACATATACTCCTAATGGACACAGTATGATATTCCTCCATATCTCCACCTCTAATATATATTTAGTGGTGTAAAACTTTGATCTCTTTTTCTGCACAGTGTAAAAGCTCTAGTTCTCCTTTCAGCTTAGTGAATATTCATGATGGACCGACCAATAGAATCGCTCCAAACCTGCTTAGAAAGAAACCTTGTTCTATCAGCTCCACCGCAGGTTAAGAAAGATGGTTCATCAGGAGATTATTATAAAACAGCACTCATGGAATTATACAGTCCACCTTAAAACCCTCTAGAATGGAGCTTTACAGGAGGTAGCACTTCATTCTGGAGGTTTTTGGTCGGGTCCAATGGTGAAAAGGAGAACTGAGCTTTTATGTGCAGAAAAAGAGAGAGTTTACCAAAGTTCCATGAGTGCTGTAGGATACTGTGTACATCAAGAGTATATGTGAGGGTATCAGGATATGTAACTGTTTCCAGACTCTCATCAGTTGGAGCGGTTGTGTTTAAGCCTGTAGAGTCTCCAGAGACCACTGGTGGAAGTGTGACTCCACTCCTTTTCAACAGTGAGGGGAAAAGAGGAAAGCTCAAACAAAGACAACACAAAGATGTCCTGGCTCAAACAAAGAGAGAACTCATACCGAACAAAAACGACTGAAATGGACGAAACAAGGAGCCCACAACAGGGCCTCCCCATGTTTAGCCTTGTTTAAAGAGACCCAGCACCTTTTTAAGGCCTGCTCTTTTCGCTCCCTTTTTTCTTTTTCTCTCTTTCTTCTTACTTCTTACTCTTGTCCCGTTCCTGTCTTTGCTTGTCCTTTCCTTGCAGCAACAGTACCTTACAGCGCCAAAATTTCAAGCTGTGACAAAAGCAGTGTGCCGCCCATCCTTTAATCCGCACTGCCAGGTGATCCTGACTAGCACTGAT